>JAMPIV010001780.1:0-131484 GCA_024509875.1 Oreohelix idahoensis | reverse complement strand
GGGGGGGGGGGGGGGGGGGGGGGGGGGAGGGGGGGGGGGGGGGGGGGGGGGGGGGGGGGGGGGGGGGGGGGTAAAATAAATAAAAAAAAAAATAAATAATAAAAAAACATTTCGCCAGTAGCATATCATATTTACGTTATAATTGATTGAGAACATATTTTTCCTGACTGACAGCCTAGTTTTTTTTGGTCCTAAGCAATTGATTTAATAAAACTATCACACACATTAAGGAATTTTACCATACGAGTAGTGAAAAAAACCACTTCATTTTCACACTCTCCCTGAGCCGAACTGTTTAAGTACCATCCCATAACCTCCTTTATATATATAATAAAAACACGAGAACTCTTAGTCTTCAAGTCTTGCGATAAGTGAGAATATTTGTTACCAACAAACCCTCGCAAACATCTGGGGCGGGACATCGAAGGACTTAAGACATTACATATGACAAAAGATTAACTTGCCTGTTTTATATACTTTTTTTAAATGGATACGTCTTGAAGCGCTGCATTCGGGTAATGTGTGAGTATATGAGTGTGGATCCTCACGCGTGTGTATGAATGACAGGAAATTTAATCGTTTTCTTTTGTAAACCTGTTGTTAACTTTCTTGCCTAGTAATATAATTTTTCTGTATTCCCTGCATTGTTCCTTTAAGGGGGGGTTGCTAATTGGTTAACTTTGTTTAAAAACCCCCTCCTTTCCATTTGATTAGTAAAGGGAAGAACAGCTGGAAGAACAGTTCCCTTTTTTTCTATCACCTATACCTAACTTTGTAACACCTCTTTCAGAGTAATTAACTTCACTGTTAGGTTAACGTACCTATGTTCCTGATATTATCTATCTCTGGACTGGGTTTGTCTTTGTCTAATAAGCGGGAAGGGCTTAGTCGATACCAATCTTCTTCACCCCTCCCAAATTTGTTATTTGCATTTGTGTACTTATGATAATTTATGTAATACCTGATATTTGTTAGTGATTGATGTTTAAAGTGAATAAAATCACATAAACTCATTTAGTTCTGTGTGTTGGATATACCCACAGCCCAACATTTCCCCTATTCGTTTAATATAGTTTGTATCTACATCGTCTGTGTGTGTGAAAAAACACCAAATCGGTGTGCGCGCAGAAGCGTGTCTGGAAAACTGGCAAATAATCGTTTGACCAGAAGAGCGGAAGAGAAGATTGAGAGAAGCGATTTGTCGTAAATAAGTCTGTCTTTACTCTCCTCCAGCACGCTGTGAAGCAACTATTTAATATCTACATTTTCTATCACTGAGCTTTCCATCATCATTTTCCACTCTAAAAACCGACCACTATTTTCTACGACGATCTTTTCCTCTCAAAATAAATTTATAAAACAATATTTGGCTGCTCGTCCAGGATTATTTTGAGATACATTTGATGCACACATATTTGTGGGCTGGTTCTGGGATCTTGAGCTACATTTGAGGCAATCGTATAGAAGGGTTAAAGATATTTTGAGTCTGATTTAGTCTGGGTCTAACTAGGTAGAGTGTGAATGATTTGTCTTGTGAATTAGGGAAATAAATAAATAATTACACCCCTAGACAAACGTTCTTTAAGTATTTGGGTTGTCCACACAGCAGATTTACAGGTTGTTTTCTCTCCACAGCAGTAGAAAGTACAGATAAACAAAAATATTTGCTATTTTAATTATCCTCTGGCGGAGATAATGAGAGTTCTTTCTTTATAAGAGTTGCTGGGACTGCGTGATTGTTTTACAGTCACTAAGGCTTTTGAAGTTAAAAAGAGTTGAGATTAGCTAAAGACGGATTGTTCTGATTTTTAAAAAATTAAGTTAACCACGTCTCATCTCAATAATTGACTTTAGGGACGGAGTGTGTTGTCAGAGATTAAAATTTTAGGGAACATTTTTTTTTTTTTTAAATTGTTTTAGTATAAATTTTTCTTGACTGTTATTAAAAGTTGATTCTTTTCCAGTGTAACTTACCATTTAGTGGCATAGTCGCTTGCGTTTAGAGCCTTAATTGCCAGATAATAGCAGCGATAAGTTTACACAGTACAGGTAGGAGGTAACTTAAGTAAATTTTTTTTTACTTTGGGTTTTTTTCGTAGCGGCTCTGAGTTTTTTCCCCCCCTTTCTTGTTCCATTTTACTATTCTCTAGTCTTAGAAGCATCCATTTCTTTGACAATGGCAAAGAGAATTAGGATAAGAACCCTTTTGAGGCAAGAGGCCAAGGACTCAGGACTAGACACAGAAGCTGCGAATCTGTTTATCAACCAGGAACTTCAAAGGTATGACGCAGAGGAAGAGAGGGCAGAAGCTAGGAAGAAAGAAGCGGACGATCGTCAATTGGAGCAGAAGAAAATTGAGGCAGAGATGGACGCCCGCAGGGAAAGAGAGAGAGACAAGGAAGATAGGAAAGACAGCATGAATTAGCGAGCTCAAGGCTTTAGAGAGGCGGAGTGCCTCTACTTCAAATAATGGAGAGCCGTCTTCGCCCCCAGTCTCAAACAATGGATCTCTCCAGCACTCAGTCTGCCCAATTAACTGCTATGTCGTTTTCTTTAGAATCTTTTCCTAGCCCTAACGAAAAAATTGACAGCTACCTAGAAAAATTCGAGAGACTCGCGAATCTTTATGGGTTAGAGAGTACCCGCTGGGCGCTCAAACTTTCAACGTCACTGAAAGGCAATGCTTATGACGTGTACACAAAGCTGGGACCGAATCAACATGATTATGACCTGTTGAAGAAGGCCTTACTACAGCAGTTTGAGATGACTGCCCGAAAGTTTCTGCAGTTGTTCAGAAACAGCCGAAAAGAGAGCACGGAAACATTCCCCAGTTCTCTTCACGTCTCACGGGTTATCTGACAAAGTGCATTGAATTATCTGACCTACCTCTTTCATATGAGGGACTCCTCGAACTTGTTCTTGTGGAGCAGATAAAATCCACTTTGTCGAATGAAACTCGTAGATTTTTGGCTGAACAGGGGGCAGTCAGGCTTGAAGACATACTCAATAAAGCCGAACGCTATAGCAATGCAATGGCCGAACTTCCCAGCACTAAACGTAAACCCACCGATGAGCCATCTCGAAAACAGAATCTAGAGCAGGCATCCTATTCTTCCACTTCCTCTCAACATTATAACCAACGAGATAACAATACCCAGAAACCTCCCCAGGAAAAAATCGAAATTCTACAAAACCCGATACCCCCCAACAACAATTCTGATCAACCCACCAAGCCTACGTGGCAGCGCGGCCACCAAGGTCAAGGAAAAGGAAAGACCCCTACACCAGGAACGTCTGATCAGGGCAAACAAACCGGGCCTAACCGCGTTGGATGTTTGCATACAGCCTCGAAAGGTAGAGTCAATGTCAGTGATTCTCAACCTGAGGGGGACCGACCCTCAACTCGAGGAACTGTAATTTTGAATGGTACCTCAACTACTTGTCTCTTTGACACTGGACTAAGCTTCAGTTGTATCGTTGCTAGACACCTAGTCAAACCCGGTCAGGAGACAGAGGAAACCGTCAAACTTAGTGGAGTTTTCACGAGTGATGCACCCAGGACGCTTCCTATCGCACTGGTAGAAATACACTCTGACTTTGTCAGAGGAGTTATTAAAGCGGCCATTATGGATGATCCTATCTACCCAGTTATCCTGGGATGTAGATATGTGTTTATTGGGAGACCAAAGGAGCCGATTGTGGCAGCGGTAACCACAAGAGGGCAAGCCAAGAAGGAGAGGGAGCCTTCGCCAAATTTGTTGCCGAATGAACTGAAGGAGGCGCAACAAAAGGACCCTACTCTGGAGCCCTGCTTTAAAAGACTGCCCATGGCTAAGGACCCCAGACACAACGGAGACATCTTTTCTAAGGATGGCGTATTGTATCGTAGAACGGGCAACCCGGACACGGGGAATAACCAGCTCCTAGTACCGACGCAGTACCGAAGCCAGATCTTAGAAATGGGGCACTCTCTTCCCTTTAGCGGACATATGGGACAAAACGCCACTATTCAGCGAATAAAAACCACTATTGGTGGCCAGGAATGAACTCTGACATTATCAGGTATGTGAAATCCTGCGCCCAGTGCCAACGGGTAGCACCAAAGCACTTGACACCCCCAGTACCTATGGGGCAAATGCCAATAGTGGGTACTCCATTTGAACGGGTTGCTGTCGACATCATTGGACCCCTGGAAAGGACCAAAAGAAGGAACAGGTTCATCCTGACCTTAGTCGACACTTGCACAATGTGGGCCGAAGCTGTATCGCTACCATGCATAAATTCCAAGCATGTCGCAGAAGCCCTCGTGCAAATCTTTACACGGTTGGGATTCCCTCAACAAGTTTTGACGGACAATGGATCCCAATTCCGTAGCCTGCTAATGGAGGAGATCTTTAAGATCTTGAGGGCCAAACATATCCACACAAGTCCCTTCCATCCGGCCGGAAATGGGCTCGTGGAACGTGTTAACGGCTCCACCACCACCATGTTACGTAAGCTGGGTCAGGAGAAACCGGAAGACTGGGACCTATATATATCGGCTGCCTTATTCGCCTACCGAGAGGTACCCCAAGCGTCTACGGGATTCGCGCCACCTACACTTTTATTTGGCAGACCTATTAAGGGGCCACTAGAAGCCTTACTTCGGTCCCTGACAGACCAAAAGGCTGACGAGACAGTCGTCTCTGCAAGCAAGTTTTATCTGAGCTTAAGGAAAGGCTAAAGCTAGGATGGGATCTAGCTACTACCAACCTTAAGAAAGCCCGCGCTAAACATGCTAAAAGATACAACAAAGCTGCAAAAGAGAGAGAACTACAACCAGGGGAGAAAGTTTTGTTGCTACTTCCAACCGGAAGCAATAAACTTCGCATCGGATGGCAAGGGCCGTTTACCGTCCTTAAAAAAGATCTCACGTACCAATTACAAGATCTCCATCAAAGGAAAGGAGAAGGTCTTCCACATAAATCTGCTTAAGAAATATCTGGAGAGACCGGTGCCATCCTCCGAGCATCTCCTGGCTGTCGCCATAGCAACGGAAGACGAGGAAGATGATGATGGTTGCATGGAGTATCCATTGCAACCCACAGAATCCTTTAAAGATGTCAAGTTCGGCGACAATCTCTCACTAGAACAACAAACAGAAACCAGGGCGCTACTAAAACAGTACAGTGCAGTCTTAACGGATGTACCTGGTCGAACAAATCTCATCGAATTTGATATGAAATTAACAAACGAGACCCCTGTTCGAACCAGAGTTTACCCCATCCCTTACGCTAAAGCTGATGCACTTCGCGGAGAAATAGACAAGCTGCGTCAGGCAGGAATTATCAGTGAGTCTACATCTCCTTACAGTTCCAGTGTAGTGCTGTTGCAGAATCCCAATAAGGAAGTTCGGCTGTGTATTGATTACCGGCTGCTAAACGCTGCTACGGAATTCCAACCCGAACCTCTCCAAACTGTTTCTGAGTTGTTCACCAAGCTTAGCAAGGCAAAGATTTTCTCCAAGATTGACCTCAGTAAAGGTTACTATCAAATACCAGTCAAGGAAGAAATTAAACCCTTGTTAGCTTTCAGCACTAGTGAAGGACATTACACATTTAATGTGATGCCATTCGGTTTGCATAACGCACCAGGAGTGTTCACCAGGATGATGAGGAAGCTTCTAGAACCTTTGCAAAGTCCCCATATCCATAATTTTATGGATGACATATTAATTGCATCGGAAACCTACGAAGAACATATTGCTACGGTTGCTATGCTCTTCATGAGACTACAGGAAACGGGTCTCACAGCCAGACCTAGCAAATTTCTCATCGGGTTTAAACAGTTAGACTTCCTGGAGCATACTATTTCTCACGGATACAGTTGGCCTATTAAGAAGAACGTGGAGAAAATAGTGGCAGCAAAAAAGACCCCGAACGAAGAAAGACGTACGTTCCTTCATATCACTATGTGCATACTATCAGAAGTACATCCAGAACTTCAACGGACTGACGGCACCTCTGACTGACCTCACAAAGAAAGGTTGTCCTGATAAGGTCATTTGGGATCAAAAGTGCGAACACGCATACAGCACTTTGAAAGGACAGTTGTCTGCATACCCCATTTTGAGGTTGCCTGACCTCAAGAAACCTTTTGTATTACGGGTCGACGCGTCAGGTCAGGGCATCGGGTCAACACTGCTTCAAGCCGATGACAGTGACCGAACATGCTATTTCCAGTTGCCTATGGCAGTCGGAAATTAAATAAAGCTGAACGGAACTACAGCGTAGTCGAAAGAAAGAGAATGCCTCGCTCTGATTTACAGTATCAGACGCCATCATGAGTTTCTCTATGGTACATCTTTCACGGTGCAAACAGACCACGCTCCGTTAGCATTTCTTGGTGCCAATAAAGAATTTAACGCAAGGATCATGCGGTGGGCCCTTCTTTTAAGCGTTTATTCTTTCAAAGTGGAATGCATTCCATGAAGACTGAATGTCGGGGCGGATTTCCTGAGTAGAAACTGGACTACGGACGAAGAGGAAGAAGTCGAAGATACCAATCACCCAAAAGCTACCGATCAGGGCAGCTTCATTGTCAGAAATTAAACATGAAAATATGTTTTCATGTCTCAAAAGAGGGGACGATTGTCACTGTGATGGACGAACTCGGCTGACCCTGAACTTTGTTGTAACTTCTTGTAAAAACGTTATTCTTTCACGTGGATTCATTAGCTATGAAACTGTTCCACAGAGGGCAAACACGTTTGCTGATTGATATGCGGAAAGTTTACCTATCGTTGATTCTGGTCATCGCATTGATTTAAGGAGAGATTAAATCACGCCCACTAACATCTCTTGAACAATCATAGGCAGTTATTTTAATTAACTTGGCCAGTGGGGGGCGTCGCCAGAATCAAACAGGCACAGCGACCAAGATCAAAGAGACGAACTGAGGGATTTTAGGGGAGACTATCGGCGTTATCAAAGACAGTAGTGGTCCCTGATACGAGACGCAGTTGCTTGCCGCTAATTTCGCGTCTCGGTGTCAATCGTAGAACCGAGCGAACGGGGAAACCGAAACGGCAGCAGCGAACGGAGATTCGAAGACCAGGGTGCGGTTCTTCTCTTGATTTGGCGGTCAGATCCCCAAAAGTTCGTGAGATCAAATAAGCTGTCAAGTTTATCATGTCCCACTCAACTTACATTCCATTTTAGCTAAATAGACCATGAAGACTAGACACGTTATCACTCGCTGGCCAGACCTTTACAGAACCACTAGCTTTATTGAAATCTTGTTATAGATTTTCCCCTGGATTTTATATATAAATTTGCAGTGTTTTCTATTCTGTGCAAAGCGGTAATATATATTGCGTAAAGTGATCAGTGGTCTAGTTCAGTCATTCTATTTCAATGGATTTTGTGTTAATTTAAATCTATTAAATTAAACCATCTCAATAGTTCCAGTTGTAAATATAATGATCTATCTATTATATTATTTCAAAAGATAATAGATGCTTAAATTAACTTTTAAAGTCGCGAAGGAATTTATAATTAATAAATTCAGTTAAGTCCTAGTTTTATAGATATGTGTTTTAACCACTAGAATTCGCGCAGTGTTTATTAAATACATAATTAAATACTCGAGTGTATTATAGGCTTAACGGGAAATTTATTGCGCTTGATTTTTCGGTATGTTACATGTCTTTTTTTCTTTCACACAGAGTGATCGTCCCAGCTAAATAAAGAAAGAAATAAAGAAATCATCCTATAAACTTCCAGTCATCATATTGAAGAAACATTTTTTTTAAATATAATCTTGTGGCGGTCCTTGCGACCTAGCTGTCAGAATTAAATGAAATAAAGCCCACCCAAGAACATTTTAAAGAATAATCATCAAATTACCCTTACAAACCTGTAAGATAAACTGGAAGTACTCATCGCCAGTAGCGATCTCATATTTACTGTTTACTGTGAGAGAGTACATATTTTCCTGACTGTGACAGCCTAGTTTTTTTTCCTCAATTGGATTTAATAAAACTATCATCACACATTGAAGGAATTTTACCATAGCGGAGGATTAAAAGAGACCACTTCATTTTCACCCCTGTGCCGAACTGTGTTAGTACCATCCCATAGACTCCTTTTATATAATAAATAAAAAACACGAGAACTCTTAGTCTTCAAGTCTTGCGATAAGTGAGAATATTTGTTACCAACAAACCCTCGCAAACATCTGGGGCGGGACATCGAAGGACTAGACAGTTCATATGACAAAAGATTACTTGCTGTTTTTTATATACTTTTTTATGGATCGTCTGAGGCTGCATTCGGTAAGTGTGTGAGTATATGAGTGTGGATCCTCACGCGTGTGTATGAATGACAGGAAATTTAATCGTTTTCTTTTGTAAACCTGTTGTTAACTTTCTTGCCTAGTAATATAATTTTTCTGTATTCCCTGCATTGTTCCTTTAAGGGGGAGTTGCTAATTGGTTAACTCTGTTTAAAAACCCCCTCCTTTCCATTTGATTAGTAAAGGGAAGAACAGCTGGGAAGAACAGTTCCTTTTTTTCTATCACCTATACCTAACTTTGTAACACCTCTTTCAGAGTAATTAACTTCACTGTTAGGTTAACGTACCTATGTTCCTGATATTATCTATCTCTGGACTGGGTTTGTCTTTGTCTAATAAGCGGGAAGGGCTTAGTCGATACCAATCTTCTTCACCCCCTCCCAAATTTGTTATTTGCATTTGTGTACTTATGATAATTTATGTAATACCTGATATTTGTTAGTGATTGATGTTTAAAGTGAATAAAATCACATAAACTCATTTAGTTCTGTGTGTTGGATATACCCACAGCCCAACATTTCCCCTATTCGTTAATATAGTTTGTATCTACATCGTCTGTGTGTGTGAAAAACACCAAATCGGTGTGCGCGCAGAAGCGTGTCTGGAAAACTGGCAAATAATTGTTTGACCAGGAGAGCGGAAGAGAAGATTGAGAGAAGCGATTTGTCGTAAATAAGTCTGTCTTTACTCTCCTCCAGCACGCTGTGAAGCAACTATTTAATATCTACATTTTCTATCACTGAGCTTTCCCTCATCATTTTCCACTCTAAACCGGACCACTATTTCTACGACTCTTTTCTCTCAAAATAAATTTACGACAATATTTGGCTGGCTCGTCCAGGATTATTTTGAGATACATTTGATGCACACATATTTGTGGGCTGGTTCTGGGATCTTGAGCTACATTTGAGGCAATCGCATAGCCGGGATAAAGATATTTTGAGTCTGATTTAGTCTGGGTCTAACTAGGTAGAGTGTGAATGATTTGTCTTGTGAATTAGGGAAATAAATAAATAATTACAACCCTAGACAAACGTTCTTTAAGTATTTGGGTTGTCCACACAGCATATTTACAGGTTGTTTTCTCTCCACAGCAGTAGAAAGTACAGATAAACAAAAATATTTGCTATTTTAATTATCCTCTGGCGGAGATAATTATATTTCTTTCTTTATAAGAGTTGCTGGGATTGCGTGATTGTTTTACAGTCACTAAGGTTTTTGAAGTTAAAAAGAGTTGAGCTTAGCTAAAGACGGATTGTTCTGATTTTTAAAAATTAAGTTAACAACGTCTCATCTCAATAATTGACTTTAGGGACGGAGTGTGTTGTCAGAGATTTAAAACTTAGGGAAAAATTTTTTTTTTTCCTTTTAAATTGTTTTAATATAAATTTTTCTCTACTGTTAGTAAAAGTAGATTCTTTTCCAGTGTAACTTACCATTTAGTGGCATAGTCGCTTGCGTTTAGAGCCTTAATTGCCAGATAATAGCAGCGATAAGTTTGCACAGTACAGGTAGGAGGTAACTCTAGTAAATTTTTTTTACTTTGGTTTTTCTCGTAGCGGCTTTGAGTTTTTCCCCTTTCTTGTTCCATTTTACTATTCTCTAGTCTTAGAAGCATCCAGTTCTTTGACAATGGCAGAGAGAATTTAGGATAAGATCCCCTTTTGAGGCAAGAGGCCAAGGACTCAGGACTAGACACAGAAGCTGCGAATCTGTTTATCAACCAGGAACTTCAAAGGTATGACGCAGAGGAAGAGAGGGCAGAAGCTAGGAAGAAAGAAGCGGACGATCGTCAATTGGAGCAGAAGAAAATTGAGGCAGAGATGGACGCCCGCAGGGAAAGAGAGAGAGACAAGGAAAGACAGCATGAATTAGCGCTCAAGGCTTTAGAGAGTCGGAGTGCCTCTACTTCAAATAATGGAGAGCCGTCTTCGCCCCAGTCTCAAACAATGGATCTCTCCAGCACTCAGTCTGCCCAATTAACTGCTATGTCGTTTTCTTTAGAATCTTTTCCTAGCCCTAACGAAAAAATTGACAGCTACCTACAAAAATTCGAGAAACTCGCGAATCTTTATGGGTTAGAGAGTACCCGCTGGGCGCTCAAACTTTCAACGTCACTGAAAGGCAATGCTTATGACGTGTACACAAAGCTGGGACCGAATCAACATGATTATGACCTGTTGAAGAAGGCCTTACTACAGCAGTTTGAGATGACTGCACGAAAGTTTCTGCAGTTGTTCAGAAACAGCCGAAAAGAGAGCACGGAAACATTTCCCCAGTTCTCTTCACGTCTCACGGGTTATCTGACAAAGTGCATTGAATTATCTGACCTACCTCTTTCATATGAGGGACTCCTCGAACTTGTTCTTGTGGAGCAGATAAAATCCACTTTGTCGAATGAAACTCGTAGATTTTTGGCTGAACAGGGGGCAGTCAGGCTTGAAGACATACTCAATAAAGCCGAACGCTATAGCAATGCAATGGCCGAACTTCCCAGCACTAAACGTAAACCCACCGATGAGCCATCTCGAAAACAGAATCTAGAGCAGGCATCCTATTCTTCCACTTCCTCTCAACATTATAACCAACGAGATAACAATACCCAGAAACCTCCCCAGGAAAAATCGAAATTCTACAAAACCCGATACCCCCCAAACAACAATTCTGATCAACCCACCAAGCCTACGTGGCAGCGCGGCCACCAAGGTCAAGGAAAAGGGAAGACCCCTACACCAGGAACGTCTGATCAGGGCAAACAAACCGGGCCTAACCGCGTTGGATGTTTGCATACAGCCTCGAAAGGTAGAGTCAATGTCAGTGATTCTCAACCTGAGGGGGACCGACCCTCAACTCGAGGAACTGTAATTTTGAATGGTACCTCAACTACTTGTCTCTTTGACACTGGACTAAGCTTCAGTTGTATCGTTGCTAGACACCTAGTCAAACCCGGTCAGGAGACAGAGGAAACTCTCTTCCCTTTAGCGGACATATGGGACAAAACGCCACTATTCAGCGAATAAAAAACCACTATTGGTGGCCAGGAATGAACTCTGACATTGTCAGGTATGTAAAATCCTGCGCCCAGTGCCAACGGGTAGCACCCAAGCACTTGACACCCCCAGTACCTATGGGGCAAATGCCAATAGTAGGGACTCCATTTGAACGGGTTGCTGTCGACATTATTGGTCCTCTGGAAAAGACCAAAAGAAGGAATAGGTTCATCCTGACCTTAGTTGACACGTGCACTATGTGGGCCGAAGCCGTACCGCTACCATGCACTAATTCCAAGCATGTCGCAGAAGCCCTTGTGCAAAATTTTACACGGTTGGGATTCCCTCAACAAGTTTTGACGGACAATGGATCCCAATTCCGTAGCCTGTTAATGGAGGAGATCTTTAAGATCTTGAGGGCCAAACATATCCACACCAGTCCCTACCATCCGGCCGGAAATGGGCTCGTGGAACGTTTTAACGGTACCCTCACCATGATGTTACGTAAGCTGGGTCAGGAGAAACCGGAAGACTGGGACCAATATATATCGGCTGCCTTATTCGCCTACCGAGAGGTACCCCAAGCGTCTACGGGTTTTGCGCCAGCTACACTTTTATTTGGCAGACCTATTAAGGGGCCACTAGGAGCCTTACTTCGGTCCCTGACAGACCAGAAGGCTGACGAGACAGTCGTCTCTGCAAGCAAGTATGTATCTGAGCTTAAGGAAAGGCTAAAGCTAGGATGGGATCTAGCTACTACCAACCTTAAGAAAGCCCGCGCTAAAATTACTAAAAGATACAACAAAGCTGCAAAAGAGAGAGAACTACAACCAGGGGAGAAAGTCCTATTGCTACTTCCAACCGGAAGCAATAAACTTCGCATCGGATGGCAAGGACCGTTTACCGTCCTTAAAAAAGATCTCACGTACCAACTACAAGATCTCCATCAAAGGAAAGGAGAAGGTCTTCCACATAAATCTGTTAAAGAAATATTTGGAAAGACCGGTACCATCCTCCGAGCATCTCCTGGCTGTCGCCATAGCAACGGAAGACGAGGAAGATGATGATGGTTGCATGGAGTATCCATTGCAACCCACAGAATCCTTTAAAGATGTCAAGTTCGGCGACAATCTCTCACCAGAACAACAAACAGAAACCAGGGCGCTACTAAAACAGTACAGTGCAGTCTTAACGGATGTACCTGGTCGAACAAATCTCATTGAATTTGATATGAAATTAACAAACGAGACCCCTGTTCAAACCAGAGTTTACCCCATCCCGTACGCTAAAGCTGATGCACTTCGCGGAGAAATAGACAAGCTGCGTCAGGCAGGAATTATCAGTGAGTCTACATCTCCTTACAGCTCGAGTGTAGTGCTGTTGCAGAAGCCCAATAAGGAAGTTCGGCTGTGCATTGATTACAGGTTGCTAAACGCGGTAACGGAATTCCAGCCCGAACCTCTCCAAACTGTTTCTGAGTTGTTCACCAAGCTCAGCAAAGCAAAGATCTTCTCCAAGATTGACCTCAGCAAAGGTTATTATCAAATACCAGTCAAGGAGGAAATTAAACCTTTGTTAGCTTTCAGCACTAGTGAAGGACATTACACATTTAACGTGATGCCGTTCGGTTTGCATAATGCACCAGGAGTGTTCACCAGGATGATGAGGAAGCTTCTACAACCTTTGCAAAGTCCCCATATCCATAATTTCATGGATGACATCTTAATTGCATCGGAAACCTATGAAGAACATATTGCTACGGTTGCTATGCTCCTCAGGAGACTACAGGAAACTTGTCTCACAGCCAGACCTAGCAAATGTCTCATCGGGTTTGAACAGTTAGACTTCCTGGGGCACACTATTTCTCACGGATGCAGTTGGCCTATTAAGAAGAACGTGGAGAAAATAATGGCAGCAAAAAGACCCCGAACGAAGAAAGACGTACGTTCCTTCATATCGCTATGTGCATACTATCAGAAGTACATCCAGAACTTCAACGGACTGACGGCACCTCTGACTGACCTCACAAAGAAAGGTTGTCCTGATAAGGTCATATGGGATCAAAAGTGCGAACACGCGTATAGCACTTTGAAAGGACAGTTGTCTGCATACCCCATTTTGAGGTTGCCTGACCTCAAGAAACCTTTTGTACTGAGAGTCGACGCGTCAGGTCAGGGCATCGGGTCAACACTGCTTCAAGCCGATGACAGTGACCTGAACATGCTATTTCCAGTTGCCTATGGCAGTCAGAAATTAAATAAAGCGGAACGGAACTACAGAGTAGTTGAAAGGGAATGTCTTGCTCTGATTGACGGTATCAGACGTCATCATGAGTTTCTTTATGGTACATCTTTCACGGTGCAAACAGACCACGCTCCGTTAGCATTTCTTGGTGCCAATAAAGAATTTAACGCAAGGATCATGCGTTGGGCGCTTCTTTTAAGCGTTTATTCTTTCAAAGTGGAATATATTCCGGGAAGACAGAATGTCGGGGCTGATTTCCTTAGTAGAAACTGGACTACAGAGGAAGAGGAGGAAGGTGAAGATACCAATCATCCAAAAGTTACCGATCAGGGCAGCTTCATCGTCATAAATCAAACATGAAAACACGTTTTCGCGTCTCAAAAGAGGGGACGATTGTGATGGACGAACTCGGCTGACCCTGAACTTTGTTGTAACTTCTTGTAAAAACGTTTATTCTTTCACGTGGATTCATTAGCTATGAAACTGTTCCACAGAGGGCAAACACGTTTGCTGATTGATATGCGGAAAGTTTACCTATCGTTGATTCTGGTCATCGCATTGATTTAGGGAGAGATTAAATCACGCCCACTAACATCTCTTGAACAATCATAGGCAGTTATTTTAATTAACTTGGCCAGTGGGGGGCGTTGCCAGAATCAAACAGGCACAGCGACCAAGATCAAAGAGACGAACTGAGGGATTTTAGGGGAGACTATCGGCGTTATCAAAGACAGTAGTGGTCCCTGATACGAGACGCAGTTGCTTGCCGCTAATTTTGCGTCTCGGTGTCAATCGTAGAACCGAGCGAACGGGGAAACCGAAACGGGCAGCAGCGAACGGAGATACGAAGACCAGGGGGCGGCTTCTTCTCTTGATTTGGCAGTCAGATCCCCAAAAGTTCGTGAGATCAAATAAGCTGTCAAGTTTATCATGTCCCACTCAACTTACATTCCATTTTAGCTAAATAGACCATGAAGACTAGACACGTTATCACTCGCTGGCCAGACCTTTACAGAAGCACTAGCTTTATTGAAATCTTGTTATAGATTTTCCCCTGGATTTTATATATAAATTTGCAGTGTTTTCTATTCTGTGCAAAGCGGTAATATATATATTGCGTAAAGTGATCAGTGGTCTAGTTCAGTCATTCTATTTCAATGGATTTTGTGTTAATTTAAATCTATTAAATTAAAACATCTCAATAGTTCCAGTTGTAAATATAATGATCTATCTATTATATTATTTCAAAAGATAATAGATGCTTAAATTAACTTTTAAAGTCGCGAAGGAATTTATAATTAATAAATTCAGTTAAGTCCTAGTTTTATAGATGTGTTTTAACCACTAGAATTCGCGCAGTGTTTATTAAATACATAATTAAATACTCGAGTGTATTATAGGCTTAACGGGAAATTTATCGCGCTTGATTTTTTCGGTATGTTACATGTCTTTTTTTTCTTTCACACAGAGTGATCGTACCTGCGGTCCCAGCTAAATAAAGAAAGAAATAAAGAAATCATCCTATAAACTTCCAGTCATATTGAAGAAACATTTCTTTTAAAATATAATCTTGCGACCTAGCTGTCAGAATTAAATGAAATAAAGCCCACCCAAGAACATTTTAAAGAATAATCATCAAATTACCCTTACAAACCTGTAAGATAAACTGGAAGGTACTCATCGCCAGTAGCGATATCATATTTACTGTTTACTGTGAGAGAGTACATATTTTCCTGACTGTGACAGCCTAGTTTTTTTTTCCTCAATTGGATTTAATAAAACTATCATCACACATTGAAGGAATTTTACCATAGCGGAGGATTAAAAGAGACCACTTCATTTTCACCCCTGTGCCGAACTGTGTTAGTACCATCCCATAGACTCCTTTTATATATATAATAAAAACACGAGAACTCTTAGTCTTCAAGTCTTGCGATAAGTGAGAATATTTGTTACCAACAAACCCTCGCAAACATCTGGGGCGGGACATCGAAGGACTAGACAGTTCATATGACAAAAGATTACTTGCTGTTTTCATATACTTTTTTATGGATCGTCTGAGGCTGCATTCGGTAAGTGTGTGAGTATATGAGTGTGGATCCTCACGCGTATGTATGAATGACAGGAAATTTAATCGTTTTCTTTTGTAAACCTGTTGTTAACTTTCTTGCCTAGTAATATAATTTTTCTGTATTCCCTGCATTGTTCCTTTAAGGGGGAGTTGCTAATTGGTTAACTCTGTTTAAAAACCCCCTCCTTTCCATTTGATTAGTAAAGGGAAGAACAGCTGGGAAGAACAGTTCCTTTTTTTCTATCACCTATACCTAACTTTGTAACACCTCTTTCAGAGTAATTAACTTCACTGTTAGGTTAACGTACCTATGTTCCTGATATTATCTATCTCTGGACTGGGTTTGTCTTTGTCTAATAAGCGGGAAGGGCTTAGTCGATACCAATCTTCTTCACCCCTCCCAAATTTGTTATTTGCATTTGTGTACTTATGATAATTTATGTAATACCTGATATTTGTTAGTGATTGATGTTTAAAGTGAATAAAATCACATAAACTCATTTAGTTCTGTGTGTTGGATATACCCACAGCCCAACATTTCTCCTATTCGTTTAATATAGTTTGTATCTACATCGTCTGTGTGTGTGAAAAACACCAAATCGGTGTGCGCGCAGAAGCGTGTCTGGAAAACTGGCAAATAATTGTTTGACCAGGAGAGCGGAAGAGAAGATTGAGAGAAGCGATTTGTCGTAAATAAGTCTGTCTTTACTCTCCTCCAGCACGCTGTGAAGCAACTATTTAATATCTACATTTTCTATCACTGAGCTTTCCATCATCATTTTCCACTCTAAACCGGACCACTATTTCTACGACTCTTTTCTCTCAAAATAAATTTACGACAGTCACAGACGAACTCAGCTGACCCTGAATCGTGGGATTCTATAGTACGACCCTTTGTAACGACCCCTTCGTATAGCACCAGAGCCCCCGAATAGTTTGGTAACTCTTCATCAAACGGGAATTTATTTTCACCCGGACTCATTGCTATGAAACTATTCCACGCAGATGGCCAACTCGTTGGCTGATTAATATGTGGACAGTTTATCTACCGGTCATTCAGGTCATCGCATTGATTTAAGGAAAGATTAAATCACGCCCACGGACATCGCCTGAGCAATGATATGAAGTTATTTTCATTAACTTGGCCAGTGATGGGCGTTGCCTTCATCAAACAGAGAGAGCGGAACAGGATCAAACAGACACGGAAGTGGTTTCAGGAACGTTGAGCGGGAGAGATCAAAGCAGTAGTGGTCCCGGAAACGAGACGCAAGCTTCCCTGGCGGAATTTTCGCACCTCTATGTTAAGCGCTAAACCGACCGCAGACGGAGCGAACGGGGGAAGATGTCGGATGCAACGAACGGGGAAACGGGAAACCAGGGGACGGCATCTCTCTTTAGTCTGTCGGTCAGATCCCCGAAAGTCTCCTGAGATCTAAAAAAGTGTCAACTTTCTCATGGCCCCCTCATCTTTAATTCCATTTTAAATATATACAGACCACTAGAAAGCCATGCTATCATTCAGTGCCAGAGATTTTTAAGATTCACTAGCTATTAGTAGAAAGTTGCTAGATTCCCATCTGAAATTGGTGGCTACAAATTGGAGTGTTTCTTTTTCTGTGCACGGTATAATATATTTGTTAAAGTGATCAGTGGTCTAGTGCTTTCATTTTATTTCACTGGATTTTGTGTTTATTTAATCTGTTTAATTAAACTCATCCCAAAAGTTCCAGTGGTAAATTTAATGATATATCTATTATAACATTTCCAAAAATAATAGATGTTTAAATGTTAAAGTAACTTTTAAAGTCGCGAAGGAATTTATAATTAATAAATTTAGTTAAGTCCTATATATATATCTAGATGTGTATTTTAACCATTAGACTCGTGACGGGTTTTCTTAAATACATAATTAAATACGCGAGTGTATATATAATATAGCCTTAACGGTAAATTTATCGCGCGTTAAGAATATTATTTGATTTTTGAAGTATGATTATGATTGTCATGGGTTTTCTATCTTTTTCTCCAGAATGATCACCTTTGCGATCCCATTATTATTAATAAATCATACAGAGAGTTTCCATACTCGGTTCTTAAACTTCCAGACAGTTTGATGAGACAATTTTTTTAAATTTAATCTTGTGGCGGTCCGGTGCCTTCTAGCTGTCATAACTTCATGAAAGAAAGCCTACCCAAGAACATTTAAAATATTATCATCAAATTTAAATTTCAATCTGTGAGATAAACTGGAAGATGAACAGTGCCAGTAGCAATAATTTATGTACGGCTCTAAATGTGAGAGAATACCGATTTACCTGACTGTGACCGAGCCTAGTTTTTCCTCACTGGATTAAAAACTTTACCGGTCAGTGGCTATCATCACGCATTGAAGGATTATACCATCACCTCATTTTTCACCCCTATGTCGATCTGCGTCAGTGCCATCCCATAGACTCTTTTCTTTATAATAAAACACAAGAACTCTTAGAACTTCAAGTCCGGCGATAAGCGGGAATATTTGCTCTCAGTGAAACCTCGCATTATCTGGGGCGGGACATAGAAGGACTAGAAAGTTTTCACATGTAACGAGATTAATTACTGTGTATATCATGCTATGGATTGTCTGATGCTGCAATCGGTAAGTGTGTGGTGTATATGAGTGTGGATCCTCACAGAGTGTATGAATGACAGGAGATTTATTTTTTGCAAAACCATTTGTTAACTTGCCTACCGGGTAATACGTTTTTCTGTATACCCGGCATTGTTCCTTTAAGTGGGAGAATTTGTTAACTCTGTTTCATCCCCCCCCCCCTTTTTTTTGTTCTTTGCTTAGTAAAGGGAAGACACAATTGGGATAACAGTATTTTTGTCTACCACCATAACTAATATTGTAACACCTCTTTCAGAGTAATTAACTTCATTGTTAGGTTACATTACCTATGTTCCTGATAACTATCTATCTTGGGACTGGGTTTACCTTTGTCTAATAAGCGGGAAGGGCTTAGTCGATACCAATCTTCTTTACCCCCATCCTCACCTTGTTAATTGTATTTTCTGTACTTATGATAATTTTTATGTTACCTGTTGGATGTTGTGATTGAGTTTAATGCTAATAAACGGCATAAACATATATAGTACTGTGTTGGACTACCAAGGCCCAAATCCCTCATATTTGTTTAAGATAGTTGTATCCACGTCGTCTGTGTCTGAAGCACCAAATCGGTGTGAGCGCAGATGTGTGTCTGGAAAACTGGCAAATAATTGTTTGACCAGGAGAGTGGAAGAGAAGATTGAGAGAAACGATTTGTCGTAAATAAGTCTGTCTTTACTCTCCTCCAGCACTCTGTGGAGCATCACATTTAATCTCTACATTTCTATCACTGAGCTTTTTCACCATCATTCTACACTCTAAACCGGACTATTATTTCTAAGACTCTTTCTCTCAAAATAAATTTACGACAGTCTGGATGGTTAGGAACAGAATACCGCAATGCCATAAGACATAAGGCCATAAAAACCCGCTGGATGGCAAGGGTATGACAAGCCGCGTAAACGGTTCTTCGTCCGTTCTATTACCAAGTGTTAATCAGAGGTTTCAGATCTCGGCTCTCTCTCTCTGGAACTTCAAAGACGTCGTAACCTGCCAGCCGGTTGCCGTCTCTGGCCCGCCTCTGTGAAGGAATGACAGTAAGAGATTCAGAGATAGCTATTTTTAATGGCCCGTGAGAGAAGACCGTAGGCGTGGCTAAACTAAAAATAAGACAGATGCCGAGAGATCTGGCTTTTAGCGCGATCACTTGGACATGCTAATTAAGGAACCACGTGGGAACCCACGTTGATCGATTTGATTGCAAAAGAGTGAGGGGTGCCAGTGAGAATAAAGTGGATCGATCAGGGTGCTCGATTTTCACGTCACATGTTTATAGGAACCCCCATTGTAAGAGAGTTAACTGAAGACCTAAGAACACACGGAAAAGAGAACTGGAGACATGAATGAAGAAAACATGGGAGGTTCTTGAGCCGATGGCACGGGGCACGAAGACCATGCTTACCTTTGTTCAAGGCGTGTACTCCTGTGGGAGTTGAAGGGTGAAAGTAGAAGATACGTATGCAGGTTGTTCGAGACAAAATGCTTATGAAGTATCATTAATGCTACTAGATGAGACAGAATGAGAAATCATGACATCAGAAAAATTGTAAGAACTGCATCCCGTACTAAGTGTATAGAGACACGGAAAATTAAGGGGGTTGGACATCTGATGAGAGTGGAGCCCGACAATTACCACTGCATGCCTACAACAATAGGAGATCTCGTTTTAGGGCACGAAGAAGACAAAGATCTAGATGGATAGATAATACTACAGACATCCTAGATCAACACGGGCTCACACCAGCCACTACGACAGACCTGGTTCTAATATTTTACCGAATATTAACTTTACTCATAATTAAATGATATTTTACCGAATGTTAACTTTACTTATAATTAAATGATATTTTACCGAATGTTAACTTTACTTATAATGAAATGATATTTGACCGAATGTTAACTTTAGTTTAAACAAAAGTTCGCTTCCTTTGTGTCATTATACTATTGTGCTCATAAAAGTCACGAATAAATGGAATTATTTTAATAAGCGAGCTTGTGGGTTTTCACTGAGAATGTCATGAAAGTAACTTTAACCGTGGGGGGGGGGGGGGGGAACTGCACTTTTAAATCCCTGAAGGAAAGGGCTGGACCACAATGTAAGTGACACATTGTTTTTCCCCTGTCCGTCGCCTGGATGTCTAACAAATTTTCCCCTTGTAGTACCAGTAGACCGAGATGGGACTGGTTGCTGAACCCCGTTCTAGACTGAATAAATTCACAAAATATGCAGCCCGGACTTTAGAAGAAAATAACGTAATAAGGAAAACGTTGAGCAGCGAAAAATGTTAAGAGACGGGATCAGATGGCACGTGACAGCCCACGTGGTGCTATCATACCATTATTGCAATATGTAAATTGCACACTTTAGACTTGTCTTGGCCACGACATAATTTGAGGCCATTGATTGACGTTATAAATGTGTCTGAAGTGTTTAAAAAATGTGGAACGGGCGAGCATGTCACATATTGTGTAATCAAGTTTTACATAAATTGTTTGCGAGCTATTTATTCATTAGACCAGGGGTCGGCAAACTTTTAGTAGTGTCGTGCCGAAGTAATGTTGCAAAGTCACTCAGCGTGCCAACCTAAGTCCACCATATTTTTATATACAACAATTATTGAAACAATTTTAAAATGATCTTGTATTAACATGTTTCCTATACATTAAATAATTATTCTATTCTTTGTAGATTATTCAATATTTTAATATAAATAGGAACAAATATCAATACAAATATTATGTTTTGCAAAATTTAGTCTAAGTTCTGAACACATTAGTTTGAAATTTTATAATAAAATTGCCATATGTATATTTTGTTAAGACAGAAAGTCCAATAGTTTGAAGAACAAAACAATTAAATAAACCAAACATAAAACACGTTTTTAAAATTTTAATATGAGTAATCATTGATTATTATTGCTCTGAGTCATTAATCAATTAATGGGAACCCGTGTCCTTGCTTCTCCTTGGTTAATTATTCAATATCAGGTGTGTATTTTGTCAGTTTCAGCTTCACACAGGCTTCTGAATGCACAGGTGTTAGGCGACTTCTCTGTGAACTTAAAACAGCTTTCGTGTGTGAGAAAAATTTGTTCACATGTATAAGTTGACCGAAAAGCCAAAAGTAGAGCAAATGCAACTTTCTTCAAACAGGTGAACGCTTCAGGCAGGGATGTCCAGCAGTTGAGGATGGGAGATGACTTTTCCAAGCAGCTTCCTTCAAGAGTTTTTCGCAATTCTACAAATTGTATCGTCCATAACTCTGATGCCTTGAATTCGATGTGTTGCATTTCAAAATTGTCAACATCCATCCACTCGAAAAGAGAAAGGTCAAATGGGATGTTAGTATGATCAATTTAGTCGGGCTTGATGAGGTAAGAAAACATGGGCCCGTGAATTTTTAAGTCTTGACCTCGTTTAGCAAACTCTCCTTTGAGCGCTTCAACGTACTTCTGAAGCTCATCTCTGTTGACAGTAAATCGATTTGAATGAGCCTTTACGTTTGGAAAGTACGTGTATGTGTTAGTGGTAATATCTCTGCAAAATGTGTCTAATTTTTGACGCAAAATCCTTTCCAGTGCTCAAAAAGATCAAGTACTGTTTGACCCTGCCCTTGTAAACGCAAGTTTAATTCATTCAGATTTGTAGTTATGTCAGCCAGAAACATCAGCTGGCACAGCCAGCCTCGTCCTTCAATTCCGGGAAATGTTGTTCTTTTTTCATCAAGAAACACCTTGATTGCTTCTAGACATGATACAAATCTGTTCACAACATTACCTCGACTAAGCCAACGAACATTGCTGTACAGCGGGAGGTCCGCATATGCGCTCTCCATTTCTTGTAGAAGAAACTTGAATTGCCTGTGGGTCAATGAAGAGCGAGAAACTATGAAGTTAACTATCTTGACAACAGTTTCCATTACAGAGTTCAAGGATAGTGACAAAAGCTTCGCACACAACTCTTCTGGTGTATAATGTAATGGAAGCTCAATACTTGACGTCTAATACGATCCTCAAGAAGTTTAACAAATCCTTTGTTCTTTCCGACAAATGCAGGGGCGGCATCAGTAGTAACACAGAATATTTTATTCATGTTAATGTTCTGATTTTCGAAATAGCTTACAAATGCAGTTATAATGTCCTCTCCCTTGGCTGTACCATCAAAAGGTATCAAGCAGCACAGTTCTTCATAAATACGGTCGTTGTCACAATATCTCGCAACTATAGCTAGGCGCGTCACGTCATTCACATCGACACTTTCGTCAAGAGCGACACTAACTACAACAGCTTGTTGTAACCCGGTTGTTTGTTTTACCGTTACATTTTCAGCCATACTCCGAGACAGTATTGTTTCTTTATTTGGTAAATCACTAAACAAAATTTCAGCACTGCTCAAAAAAGTTTCCTTGATGTATTCTCCATCTGTGAAAGATTTGCCCTTCGAAGCCACACACTGTGCAATTTTGTAACTACATTCGGTAGCTTTATTTTTGGTTCCAATTACTTGACTAAAAATACTACTTTGTTTTTTGTAGCCAGAAACAGCCATACTACTTTGTTTTTTGCAACCAGAAACAGCCATTTTTATGGCTTCAATTTTCTCCTCAGAGTTTTTAAACATGGACTGATGTTTGGTTTGATAGTGTCTTTGTACACTTGACGTACGGCACATGATACTTTCATAACATAAAGCACAAACAGCACGATCCTTTTGTTGTATGAATCCATATTCGTTTGTCCAAAAGTCTTGAAACGAGCGTATATCAAGTTTTTGTCTTTTTTGAGTCATTTTAACGGCACCGTATTACTTAATAACCACACCAACTTTTGTGCTGTGGTCAACGGACTGTACGGGCATGAGTATGCGACAGCCGAGAGAACTGTAAAGGTGGTGGTGGTCGGGAGAGAGGAGAAGGATAGGACGGAAATATAACTTCGTCGAGGTCAGTCATTGTTGCTCCAAACTCACACTGGGAGTCAAAAAACTGCGAGCGAAAACGAAATAAATACGCTCGCCCAGGCGCTAGCCAGACACTATTGCGTAATTATGATATTACGTCTCCGCTTGCCCGTCAAAATTCGCTTGGGATTCTTTTCAAGAATCTCATCCTGCAAACCTGCTGCAGGCGGTTTGGTAGCAAATCGCTTTGTGTGGATTTTTAACAATGGTATAAGCGCCGTACCGTTCAGAAAGCAATGGACTATGATAGGAAACTCTTTACAGAGCGATACAACAGGAAGCAATCTGATCATCAGAAGAAGTCCCCCCGTCCGACAAGTGTTTCGGCCCTATATACTCCTTTACACTCTAAGGGGGGCGGGCAAACTACTGAATGAAAAACTTGCCTAGAAAAATCACAAACAGCCAATAAAAGCAGGGGTTGATTGCCACGTCCTGTAAAGGATAAGCAACTAACTAACATCCTGCAAACTACGGTAGCAGGTAGACGCCAGACTAGCGGGCGCCGCAAAGTATAACCACTCCCCTTGAAATTCGTTGAAGAATGTTTTTTCTCGGAAACGGTCCGTAAAAACGAAGACTTACGTGCAGTATAGTATGATCAGGCCTTTAGTTTGCATCAGATCGCACATTCTTACCTCCAATGTCTAAAAACTTTCGTTTTGAAGGGTTGTAAAAACAGGTATAGCTTTAAAAGAATTATGTGCGTCTATTTAATAAAAAATTCAATTTTTTTTAAAAATGAGATCATATACTGTACAATATTTTAATTCACTCAGCGTGCCATTGAAAATCGTTCCACGTGCCACGCTTGGCACGCGTGCCGTACTTTGCCGACCCCTGCATTAGACAGACGATCTGGACACATTGAGGACACGAAGACCGGCAAGACGTCAAACTTAGCAGACGCGAAGACAAAAAGATCCGTCAAAAGTAGATGGGTGGAGGTGTGTGTGTGTGTGTGTGTGTGTATGGGGGGGGGGTGATCAGACGGCTCAGAAGTATGGCGTCCGCCTCTAATTCAAGTATAACTGAGGGAATTTTTGTCAGAACCACTAGTTCATTAAAAATCCCTCGGCAGCTGGAAATCGTAACGTGTAGGTAATATGGCTGCTGCCCTGGCAAAATTTAAAATGTAGGAAACCTAGTCACCAGAAAAATATTTCTAGAATGTGTGATTCCTATTAGAACACATTGGGATCTTCCCGGTGCTACAGAGTTCGTGCGCTGTGCTGAGTTCCTCCTTGTGTGATCTAAGGGAGAAGATCGGTGCACTAATGGAGTTGTCTGTGTGCAATGAAGATTGTCCTTAACACAAAACTAGCCAAATGTGGATGACATGTACCACATGTGGATGACATGTACCAAATGTGGATGACATGTACCAAATGTGGATGACATGTACCAAATGATGGAATACATGTGAAAACCATGTATGTCTGGTTCAGACTACTTGAAATTTAGGACAACGTTTCAGTGAAATATAGTAATCAGCTTACATAACACGTTAAAACAAAAGAACATGACCCAAAAGAAGATATAACAACTGAAGACATCGCAGACAGAGAGGTTGGGGAGTGGGGAGGTTAGATAAGTTGTTCCCATATTTCTTTTGCTGTAATAAGAGCAGTGGCCAATTTAGAAGATCTTGGGGGTTGCAGAATTTCAGTTGCTTCTCAAAACTTTTTGGTTTTGCCTTAAATTTGCAAGGTGGTCCAGATTTTTTTTTTTTTTTTTTTTTAAGTTGCGCATTTATAAACGCTCTGTTTTTTTTTTGTTTTTGTTTTTTTTTAATGTGGAAATATGCTTCCTCCTATAGCTAGTTGATCCGAAGCACAGAAGCTTGCTAATAGTTCCCCATTCTCGTTCATCATACCTAATCCACGATTCTTCAAAGCCAGGGTTGTCTGTACCTATTTTCGCGTTTAGGTCCCACATCACAATTGTGATGTCCTTTCTTCACTTTTTGTCCAAGACATTTTGTAGTCTGGTGTAAAATTCTTCTTTCTCAGATTCTTCTTTATCATTTGTTGGTGCATAACACTGGATGATGTTTATATTTACTTTTTTGGGCTGATTTAAACCTTGCTGTTATAATTCGGGGTCCCATTCTATAAGTGCCTTCTGTGCTTCCCTAGACAGCATTAGAGCCACCACCCCTTCACTGTGGTGAGCTATTTCCTCTTCATGTCCTGAGGACAACACCATTTCTCTTGTGATCAATCTCCTCCTCTCTATGCCCTTCCACCATGTCTCACAGAGACCCAGGATATCAATCCTGTAATTTGTCATTTCTGCTGCTAACTGTGCAGTTTTCCCTTGTTCACTGTCACAGGATTGCCTCCCCTTGCTGTGCATTAGTGATCCACTAATGATCACAACTCAAGCGTATCTAAAATATAGGTCGTCCAAGGTATCTATCTTCGCACATGATTACTCTTGGCAAAGATGTAGATAGAAGATGAATGACGTTTCTACCTTAGGGGAGCCTTCACAATATATTCCCAGACGTCAAGAACAAACGCTGCTTAAGGGCTGAGCAAATTTGTTAACTTATTATCTGGCCCGTCGTCTTTTGTGAAGGGTATATGCAATGGTTCTGGCCCGTCAAGCCCCCAGTTGGAGTAATCCAACGAATGCCCTCTTATAAGTAATGGCTATATCTATATATATATATAAACTGGCTCATACGTTTGCTTTCGTACATATAAACTGAATCAACTATTACTGTTTAGTTTAAAATAACTTACAACAAATTTAATAGTCAATTAGTCTTTAACATGGGAAAATAAATATGGAAAATTGGGTGAAAATTGAAATTAAGGTTTCCTCACTGAGGTTTAGGTAGGGCGTTAATAATGTATGTATTTTTTGCTGTAGCCTGTTATACACAACTTAGCTCCAGATGAGTCCTGCAGCTGTGGTTTCCGTCCCTTCTTTTTGGTGATGAGTACACTTCTCCACATAATTCGTCCACTGTAGGCGGTTGGGGGTGATACCTTTCTCTCACACTAGTGGCATAGGAACATCAGTACTTGTCTGATGTCTTGTAACCACGAACTGTGACAGATAGAAACAAATGCCTTCTGCTGAGTACATTTGTTCTCCGCAGACTAACGCATTGTCATGCGCTCCACCCACCAATGTTAACCTCTCAGAAGAATTAAATTCCCGAGCACACAATGTAACTCAGGGAATATGATGAAAATTCACCAATATCCTTCTGGATGTCAACTAGGAAATTGCGGCTGGAGTGCGTGAATAATGATCTCCCTGAATTACAATTAGAAAAGGTATATAAATCTCACAAAATAAATCTATACACTTTAGGCACATGTGATGTAATCATTACTCATTACTCGTCCTTACACCCGTCTGAGTTCTGGCGTCATCTCTTCTGTCGGGTTTCCCCGCACGACTAGTGAGAAACAATAACCAGCTCTTGCTGGAGTGGTTCATGAATATACTATTTTCATATGTTGAGGTTGCCAGCCTCGTATATAACCACTTAGCAAGAAACTTGCAGAATTTACATTAGTAAATAAATTGTTTACACTTACCCCACAATTTTGAGAATACACACACCTCCTGGCACAGATTTAGAATAGACCCACAGCCCTTTAGTTAGATGCTGTTCGAATCACTTAGGTCTGGAAATATAAGTTAATTCCTCTGACGGCTGAGGCTCTGTAAATTCCTGGCTTGGGAAAAGTGTTTGTATAATTCCTCTTATGACTTGGTCTGGGAAATATGTGTTAATTCCTCTGACGGCTGGTGTTCTATGAATTCCTGGCCTGGGAAAACTGTTGTCATAATTCCTCTTATGACTGGGTCTGGGAAGTATGAGTTAATTCCTCTGACGGCTGGTGTTCTGCAAATCCTGCCTGGGAAAACGTTTGTTAAAATTCCTCTCTGATTCCTTTTGATAAAATTCCCAAGTTTCCAGTCGTGTATTAAAATTGCGGGTTTACTTGTAAATTCCAAAGTTGCCCAATACTCGATCTTGTACTTATATTTGTGGAATGATAAGTCATATTCTCTTTCCTCTGGCTTGTATGAGGTGTGTAGTTGACGCTGTGATGCAGTCTGAGCAGTTCTGTGTCTAATTTCTACAGTATATCTCACAATCCGGAGTTTCAAATCCCAGCTGTGTTTCCTGCTAAATGTTTCTATCAAGTCATTGTAGCTTCTGGCGAACCAATCAAATCTATCTAGCACTGTTTGGGTGGGGAAGTTTATCATTACTCATACACGCATATTTGAAAATATTAAATGTAATATACACGCGTGCCTCTTACAACAGTGATGTCATATCGTTACATAAGCATTCCGGCGCACCTCTGTCTATCACAATATTGTGACCCTGTGGTTTCTGGCGTAAGGACATCCACCCAGATGTCTGCCCCGACAGATTATCAATTATCCCCTTTATCTGCATGCCTCCGCCAGACAGATGTCTGGTCAGACAGTGTTGTCTTCTTTCATCGTACGCACAATACAAACTTGTGTCAAAATGATCAACAGCTTTCCAATGGGGTCAACTGTTTGCCCGACACGTTTCCACGAGTGGTCTGACGAATTATGCGATATATGCGGGTGAGTGGTCTGACGACTGGGTATTGTTACGATAATACCACAGTTCAGCTGGCGGAACGTAAACACGTCTGAGGAGTGGCAAACAAGATCAAGACAGTCCTATAGCAAATACTTTCGTAGCAAATACTGACATAGGGGAGTGGCGTGTTAGAGACTTCACCATGCTATGTCCAGCATAGAGGAAAATAGTGAAAATTACGAATGAAAAAGCATGATTTATGCCAAATAAAAGCGATGAGTTAGAAAATTGAACAAAAGAAAGGATACTGCCATAGGGCTGAAGGTGTGAGAGATCTCACAAAAGAGCATGTTCAGACGTTTTGTCACATTCACATAGAGTGCAAACATTCCAGATGCCAACCCTGGAGATTTTCCTAGACGAAAAAAGGTTAGTCGGCAACCCAGACTCATTTCGGTTTTCTCTTGGTTGCTTCATGCGCCTCCTTTCCAGAGGACCTTCTTCTGTCTTGGGCGGATGCGTTGATTTATATTCTGTATTTGACTTGTCCATGGTTTGTTGAGGTTTTTGTGGTAAAAAGTTTTTTACGGGATGGGGTAACCAACCCCATGCCCAACCCTCCTTAGTCGCTTTTTACGACATGCATGGTAGGGTACAGTGTTACTATTCTTTGCTCCCCTTTCGGGCCTCGGTAACACACATAAAGAATAGGCCTACATAAAGCAACATGGATATCACCAGACCACAGAACTGAGAATCAGACTGATCACATATGTATAAGTAAGACGTTTTGGTCATCATTGTCTGATGTAAAAGTATGTAGAGGAGCAGATGTGGTATCAGACCACCATCTTCTGTTCGCTAAAACAAAATTAAAACTCAAGAAATTTACAACAGTATATAGCTATAGACAACAGTACAATGTGGGATATCTAAGAAATCAGGAAATAAGAGAAAAATTTTCAATCACAGTATCCAACAAATAACCAAGTACTCCAACAGCTGGAAGATTAAGCAGATACGGAAGACCACTGGCAACAAGTAAAAAATATATGGAACGAGACATGTGAAGAAGCACTGAGAAAAATAGAACATCAGCACAAAGCATGGATAGCAACAGAAACTATTAGCAAGATAGAAGACAGGAAAAACAAGAAAGCAGATTTAAACAGAAGCAAAACCAAAAGCTCCAAAGCCAAGGCTCATGAAGTGTACATAGAAGCAAAAAAAGAAGTGAAAAGAAACATCAAAAGAGACAAGAGGATCTATATTGAATAGTTGGCAAAGGAAGCAGAGGAAGCTGCAGCCAAAGGAAATATGAGGGACGTGTACAACAACACAAAGAAGATAACAGGGATTATAAGCAAGCAAATGGTCTCATAAAAGATAAGAATGGAAAATTGCTTAGTAATATACAAGAACAAATGAAGAGATGGACAGAACATTTTGAGGAACTTCTCAATAGACCAGCTCCAGCTAATCCCCCTGACATCGAACCAGCAGAAGAGGAGCTACAAATCAACTGTGAACGACCAAGTAGAGAAGAAATAAAGAAAGCCATAAAGCTTCTGAAAGATGGAAAAGCAGCTGGTCCAGATGGCATTCCAGCAGAGGCCATCAAAACAGATATTGATACTTCTACAGAGATATTATACAAACTACTTGGCAAAGTCTGGGAGAGAGAAGAAATACTAGCAGAATGGAAGGAAAGTTATCTGGTCAAGTTGCCTGAGAAGGGAAATTTACAAGAGTGCACACATTTTAGAGGAATAATGTTACTATCAGTGCCAGAAAAGTATTAAACAGAATCATCCTTGAGAGATTAAAAGAGTCCATAGACAAGCAAATGAGAGATGAACAAGCAGGTAACCGACGAAACAGATCCTGTACAGACCAGATTGCCACATCGAGAATAATAATTGAATAAAGCCTGGAATGGAATTCACCGCTTTACATCGGATTCGTGGACTATGAAAAGGCATTTGACAGTGTAGACAGAGAATCACTTTGGAAACGGATGAAGCATTATGGAGTTCTGTCGTGAAATGACGTCTGTTTCACATCACGAATTCTAATAACTCTGGCCATACGGCACGCCATACATTGTAATAAGATATGATACACCGACCAATAAAAACGATTTCTTGGTCCTGTGTTTACAACTGCTGGGAAAATAAAGATGGCAAGACCCTATTTGTGTAACAAGATTACCTTCGGAATTTTACTACAGCAGTATAGAAGAAGTACCACTTGGCAGAGGTTATCAAAACAATATTAGGGATGTTACTCTACCCGTAAGTAGTAATACTTTTAATAATACTATTATAGGACGGGAAAAATCTTAAGTTAAATGCATTCGAAGCTTCAGGTTGGCCTAAGTTTAGCTGTTTAAACTATGCATAACAGAAAATGCAAGTAGTAACCCAAAAGATTATTATATAGATATGTAAAGCCTAATTTCAAGTATAATGTAAGCTTTAAATGACTAAAATCACATCAGTGTCACGAAATGGATTTAAGACTAGAGGCTGTCTACATATAGTGACAAGACACTAGTGAGAAGAAAGACTGAAAGGATAGATTCAGATGAAAATGACAGTGCAAATGTGAAAGTTGAGACCATTGGCTCCGAGGTTGAGAACCGAAGTTGACTCTTCCTCGCCACTCCGGACGTATATATTGCTATGGCCTCGACCACCTCTAACTACCCTAAGGGGATAAGGTTCAATTAAGATTCACATACACCACGATACAGACAACAAATAGCTAATGTACGTAATTAAAATGACTGGTCCAGACTATAAATGTACAAGTTTTATTATACACACAAACAAGTAATCAAATACATGTCAAAAGGATAAAAATGCAGTGTAAGCACACCTGGAAAACAAATTCAGGCAAAAACTACAATTGATGTATCATCAAACCCAACCCTTCACCCACAAGTTTCACCTGTATGGAGAAAGAAGGTAAGATTAAATGAAATGAATCACACTGCACTTGGTAGGGTCTCGGATGTCGAGCCTCCACTCCAAACTAGCTGTTCTAAATTCTAACTCTAACTCTAAGTACACAGTCAGCTGGAACGACTACGAAGTGTCTACACCAACTCTGCACAGACTTCGTTTCTACACAGCCTATCCTGAAATCTCCTGAACACTGCTACACAACTAACTCGTCTAAATCTTCAGCAGCTGACCTCTGCTATGCTTTTCATTAAACTTTGCGCTCAGTTCTGTCTTTCTATTCTACAACCAGTAGACTAAACTTCAGCAGCTGTCTTCTGCTCTAGCATCTGTAGAGAGGATTTTAACCCTGTTGCTCTCCACAATTCTGTAAGTGACGACAAGGTTTAAACACTGTATTCTGGACTGGAAACTGTAGCTGGCTGCTATTACGAATTGTATACACTTGCCCGCTCCTTTTCTGGGCTGTGGTCCTTCGGCTTTATTATGGCCGGGACGAAGCGAAATAAATTACAACAACGCTGGCAGCATGCTAAAACTGCGTGTGTAACAGAACGAGCTCAGCGCTCAGGATTTATCCAACAAATCCTATTCCACTCGAGAAATGTCTTCCCCTGCCTGGGAAAAACGGGTTCTCTATACTTCGTCCGCCTCTGGCAAAAATCTCAACCCTTCTCTGTGTGAGATTGCCAACTCTTGCCAGGGAAAAGTTATTGGAAACTTTCGCTCTCTCCCTCAGAGCCGCGATACCTGCTGTTAGACAGAAAAAATTGCAACAGCTAAACAACATGTAAATAAGACATTCCTAAAATAACTCCCTGACTCTCTTCTCGTTATGCACCGCCATACAAATAATCGGGCCAACAAAGTCCGCTCCTCCACTCAACTCCCTTCTCTACCTGAGCCCAAAAGTAAACATTACCCGGCAATACAATCACGCAGACCGTCTGACCTAGGGTTCTGCCTGGTTGGTTACAATTCACAACAGTATTCTACTGAGGCCTATCTACCTGTCCAAAAATACTTCGGCCCACTTCTTACGCTGACCCGACAGGCAGCAATTGATGAACACAAAATAAACTAGACCTCTCTAGGAATTTCTAAAATTCCCGTCAATAATATTAAATCACATTTAACATGATAATACAAATATTATTCCCTTGACAGAAATAATTTCATCTCCGGCTTCTGAATACTCAGAACCACAATGCACAATCAATAACGTATAACCCTGTGAGATGCTAGCATATACATGCTGCCTAGAAGTTATACATAACCCCAGGTTATCAATTGAAAACCCGTAGTTCCACCACGTGCTACAAATTTTACCACCTCGTGCTCCTGCATACATATTCATTACATGATAGCACCCACGTGCTTCTCTCCCCCTCACCCCTCTGAACATCGTCTCGAATAAATATTCAGTAACCAACGCACCCACGTGCTACAAATTACACCTCTTACGCTCTCAATAAAATCACAAATACCCATGCCCTCGTCATTCTGTAATTAAATATAATTCGCAGATGCGGGTTTCTCTACAGACCTGCTTTGCAATAATACAAAGCACGCCCGCGGCAACTCAACTTTTAAACCAGCTTAATACCGCTATTCCTTCAATAAGGAATTATTATGAACCTCTTTCGTTTCTCAAGTCTATCACTAAGATAGTATTTGATGGCTCTGAAGTTACGAATTAATTTAAAAGTAACTTCCCAAGAAACTAAACTGCTCGGCCTAGGACTAGAAAAATTAAATAAGCTAATAAATTATGCTTACCAAACTCGAATGTCCCACTGAAAGGCAATCGACATATTGACTCTGGCACGCGGCTGGCAATTACATTAGAGAGAGCGAGAATTAAATTACGGGCCTATTTATCCTCTGAGATCAGCACGTGACGTCATATGCGTGGCTTTGATTCTCCCCCAATGATTTCAAATGCCGTTAGCTCTCGGCCAATCAGAATTGTAAACAACTCTGACTCATCCGGTTACTGCCAGCACGTGCTAAAGTCACTACCCCCATTGAACAAAGAAACGGGAATAAAGTTTAGCCCTCTACTGTCAATTTAAGCAAAAATGGCCGAAATATATTCAATTCCCGAAAAATACGTCTATGACCCCGCCAATCTTTAAAAATACTAAAACTGGTGCAACTCTGATCTAGGCCCTATAATCTTTCTTCTAGAATAACCCTGCAACAATTCTCTACACCCCAACTCTAAACACATAAAGAAGAAACATAAAGCAGATGAGATAAAACTCCATCGTGATCTCACTCTGAAAAACGTAAATAACAGAAGGAGAAGAAACATGGAGATGGATTACCTGTAATCCCTCCCAGAAAAAGTGAACAAAATGCAAGGAGAAAAAGACATGGGCCATTTGAAAGACAGAATCTCAGTCCACTTCATCACATCACTCGCACCTTCGAAGATTGAGCATCGATCTCATTACTGAAATCTCTGTGTTTCACACTGGCCCTTAACTCTGTCTACGGCTGTCTGTCCGTACCCCCATCCTCTTTTGCGTTTCCTCCTTCTTCCTCTCCTAGAACGAGCTCCTATGTTCCGTTGGGAGAGTTGATCTCTCTTCGGACCTGTGCCGTCTAATGGCGGGTCTGAACTTTCCATTGCTATGACCGTCAAAAGGCTGTCTTGGTCAGCTGACGTGACCGGCTGGCGCTGTGGCGGCCTGGCGATGGCGACTTCGTCGCTGCGCGTCAGCGGGTTTGTGACCGCTGGTACAGTGCGAAAACGATGCAACGTCTCGGGTTCCTCTGGTGTACATCCTCCGATTTCTTGCTGGGTTTCTATTGAATCCTCACTGATCTCAATAGCTTCTACCTTTGGAGAAAGGCAGGTAATATCTGCCCCTGGCAGTGGTTCTGGACTCGCTCTTCCCCTACCAATATGAAGCGGGACAAAGCTCTCCAATATAGCTCCTTGCGAAGTTATAAGGCAGTTTCCCTCACTAATTCCTGGCCTGGAAAGTTTGTGAGATGCCCGTATAGTTCCAGAGAGTCCTCCGTCTAAAACTCTGGTTCTAAGAAAATTCTCAACCTTACCCTCCCCGTCGAGAGTTACTGGCGCTAGTTGGCATGTGTCCTGCAGTGACACTGGACGGTTTAAGATCCCGTTAGATCGCGGAGTATCTGAGATAAAGCTCTCAGTGACTTGTTCCAATGTTCCTTGAAACAAATTGGAAAATATAGCCAATTTTTCAGGCTCCTCGTTACAAGAGTCGTTTCCTGTAAACGAAATACTAGAGTTGTGGGGCCCATCTCCGTTTATAGGCAAACGGTCACTCAGATCACTGTCCTCCTCCGTCGGAGTAAAGTGCTGGTCGGATGGGGCTCCAAGGCTGGTTGGAACTATATGTTCGATCAGACCGCTATCTTTTGCCCTATGAAGATGGCGCTGGTCGTGGACATATGTAATACCGCTCTTGTCGGTATGTCCCTCACTTGAGGGAGCTAATACCATCGGGGGCCTAATTCCCGACAACGAAGAGTGTACTTCCTGAATCAGAGGCGTCACCACTGTTTGTCCGTTAGGCTGCACAGGGTTGACAGACAAATTCGCCTCTGCATATAACATATCACTGTCCTGATAGGCTTCTAACCTCTCCTTAGCACGACAGGGCTGTTCGAGCTCGCTCGGGGCTCCGTGAATTAGGGGTTCTCCTTTTTCGCTTATCTGGCCTGCAGTAGGCCCCCTTGCATCAGCAAGGATCGGTGTGTGCGGGTTCCCCAAAACTAAATATGGGTTACCGAGAATGAAGTCATAGGCTGGCTGAGCCGTTACAGCTGCCTTGATGGTGCCAGACACGAACTTACATTTCACCTCAATATTGGCTACGGGGAAGCACTGTGAAGTCCCTTTCCTTAAAACTCCACCAATATTCACTTTTTCTCTGGTCATCTGCCAGGGCTTCACCAGATGTCGGGCGACTATGCTGGGGTATGTAAGCCCGCTGTCAAATAAGCATGTAGTCTCAGTCCCGTTCACTTCGGCTGGTCCACTGTTGGAGAACAACTTCTCTGACTGGAAGGGTTTCCACTTCTTCCCTTGTTTCACCCTCACAGGCCTTAAACAAGCCACCTGATGAGCGGGTTGTTTGTTTGGGCACCGTGTGGTCCAATGAGAGGTAGTCCGACAGAACTTACAATATCTCTCATTATCTCCCCGGTTCCTGGCGGGTTCATGAGAAGTCGGCCCCTGTGTTCTGTTATGCGGCTGGGAGCGCATGTTATGACTGGGAGGGGGCTCCTTTCGAGACGGCCCTTGCTGCTGGTGAGCTGAAGAGGAAGGCGAATGCGATGAAGATGCTCCTTTGTCCGGGGCTGGCAGGTCAGGGTGTTTTCTTTTCTGGCTCAGTACTTCGGCCTTTGCCGTCTAGAACCTTTCTGCAAATAGAATTATCTGGTCCAGTTGCTGGGCGCCCTGCTCCGCCAGGTACCTCCTTAAGTCTGGGGACATGTTGGCCGTTATCTGTTCGCACATGATAAGCTCTTCGAGTCCTTCAAATGATTTAGCCAAACCCGACAACTCTCTCCAGCGAGTGAGGTAATTCCTCAGCCTCTCTGCGAACTGGGGAAAACTTTCTCCTTTTTCCAGACGACTTTATCGAAACATTGTTTGGCACTTCCGAGGAGTCCATTGGAATCGCTGTAACAGGGCGTTCCGCAGTGCCTCAAAGTTATTTTGGTCATCTACTAGCATCTTGCTATAGACATCATACGCCTGGTTTTTCAGCGACTGAGATAATTTGAAACACCAAAGACTATCATCCAGCCCATATGCCTTTGCCATCCTTTCAAATTTTTCCAAAAATGCCTCAATTTTCTCATTTCCGTTAGGAAAAGAGTCCATCGGAAAATTCATGGCTGCCATCCGGGGCCCTCCGTTTCCTGCGGTGTCTGCTGCCACTGCTCCTGGGGAATCTCCGTTAGCTGAACTGCCCTCCAAAGATCTATGCTGCAGTTCCAGAGAACGCATGGCAAGTTCATGCTGTCTGTCTGCTGCCTTCTCCCTTTCTCTGGCTTCCCTCTCTGCGGCCTTCTCCTGTGCTTCCATTTTCCGAAGTTCCATCTCGGCCTTTCTCTCCTCTTTCTCTACTTCCCTTTTCCGAAGTTCCATCTCGGCCTTTCTCTCCTCTTTCTCTAGCTGGTCGTGCCTATCCTTCTCCCTCAACATGTAGGCCTTAGTTTCCTCTTTGTCCATACCCATGTCCTGAGCAGCCTCACGCCAGGCAGCTCGTAACTTGGCCGTATCTGCCATCTTACTTGCGAACTGCTGTATTCTCAAAAATACAGAAACTGACAGAAAGAAGAACAAAAGGAAGGAACTACCTGTTACCTGCTAGGAATATGCTGTCGCAAAAACCCGCACTCAGACTAGCACCAAGTCTGACTACTAACTACCTGAAAAAAAGTTATAGTTATCCAGCTATCCAAAACCCAAATTTACTTTCCTGTTAAGAAAAAAAATTCAATTAGCCATCAATTACCTCGAAGTCATGAACAACCTTACTACAACTACCATCTAAACTGACTGTAACCTGTGGAAAAAACTTATAGCTGGATCAGTCTTAATATAGCTCAAGTCTAGGGGATATTTAAGAAATCTATTTTTCAGAACTTCCCACAGAGACAATTTATGACTGTAGATAAAATCACAGAATTGATCTCAACAAAGATGATCCACCGGACGAACGCCACCCACTTTGTCACGAAATGGATTTAAGACTAGAGGCTGTCTACATATAGTGACAAGACACTAGTGAGAAGAAAGACTGAAAGGATAGATTCAGATGAAAATGACAGTGCAAATGTGAAAGTTGAGACCATTGGCTCCGAGGTTGAGAACGAAGTTGACTTCCTCGCCACTCCGGACGTATAAATTGCTATGGCCTCGACCATCTCTAACTACCCTAAGGGGATAAGGTTCAATTAAGATTCACATACACCACGATACAGACAACAGATAGCTACTGTACGTAATTAAAATGACTGGTCCAGACTATAAATGTACAAGTTTTATTATACACACAAACAAGTAATCAAATACATGTCAAAAGGATAAAAATGCAGTGTAAGCACACCTGGAAAACAAATTCAGGCAAAAACTACAATTGATGTATCATCAAACCCAACCCTTCACCCACAAGTTTCACCTGTATGGAGAAAGAAGGTAAGATTAGATGAAATGAATCACACTGCACTTGGTGGGGTCTCGGATGTCGAGCCTCCACTCCAAACTAGCTGTTCTAAATTCTAACTCTAACTCTAAGTACACAGTCAGCTGGAACGACTACGAAGTGTCTACACCAACTCTGCACAGACTTCGTTTCTACACAGCCTATCCTGAAATCTCCTGAACACTGCCACACAACTAACTCGTCTAAAACTTCAGCAGCTGACCTCTGCTATGCTTTTCATTAAACTTTGCCCCCAGTTCTGTCTTTCTGTTCTACCACCAGTAGACTAAACTTCAGCAGCTGTCTTCTGCTCTAACATCTGTAGAGAGGATTTTAACCCTGTTGCTCTCCACAATTCTGTAAGTGACGACTAGGTTTAAACACTGGATTCTGGACTGGAAACTGTAGCTGGCTGCTACTACGAATTGTATACACTTGCCCGCTCTCTTTCTGGGCTGTGGTCCTTCGGCTTTATTATGGCCGGGACGAAGCGAAATAAATTACACAACGCTGGCAGCATGCCAAATCTGCGTGTGTAACAGAACGAGCTCAGCGCTAACGAATTTATCCAACAAATCCTATTCCACTAGAGAAATGTCTTCCCCTGCCTGGGAAAAACGGGTTCTCTATACTTCGTCCGCCTCTGGCAAAAATCTCAACCCTTCTCTGTGTGAGATTGCCAACTCTTGCCAGGGAAAAGTTATTGGAAACTTTCGCTCTCTCCCTCAGAGCCTCGATACCTGCTGTTAGACAGAAAAAATTGCAACAGCTAAACAACATGTAAATAAGACATTCCTAAAATAACTCCCTGACTCTCTTGCCGTTATGCACCGCCATACAAATAATCGGGCCAACAAAGTCCGCTCCTCCACTCAACTCCCTTCTCTACCTGAGCCCAAAAGTAAACATTACCCGGCAATACAATCACGCAGACCGTCTGACCTAGGGTTCAGCCTGGCTGGTTACAATTCACAACAGTATTCTACTGAGGCCTATCTACCTGTCTAAATATACTTCGGCCCACTTCTTACGCTGACCCGACAGGCAGCAATTGATGAGCACAAAATAAACTAGACCTCTCTAAGAATTCCTAAAATTCCCTTCAATAATATTAAATCACATTTAACATGATAATACAAATATTATTCCCTTGACAGAAATAATTTCATCTCCGTCTTCTGAATACTCAGAACCACAATGCACAATCAATAACGTATAACCCTGTTAGATGCTAGCATATACATGCTGCCTAGAAGTTATACATAACCCCAGGTTATCAATTGAAAACCCCGTAGTTCCACCACGTGCTACAAATTTTACCACCACGTGCTCCTGCATACATATTCATTACATGATAGCACCCACGTGCTTCTCTCCCCCTCACCCCTCTGAACATCGTCTCGAATAAATATTCAGTAACCAACGCACCCACGTGCTACAAATTACACCTCTTACGCTCTCAATAAAATCACAAATACCCATGCTCTCGTCATTCTGTAATTAAATATAATTCGCAGATGCGGGTTTCTCTACAGACCTGCTTTGCAATAATACAAAGCACGCCCGCGGCAACTCAACTTTTAAACCAGCTTAATACCGCTATTCCTTCAATAAGGAATTATTATGAACCTCTTTCGTTTCTCAAGTCTATCACTAAGATAGTATTTGATGGCTCTGAAGTTACGAATTAATTTAAAAGTAACTTCCCAAGAAACTAAACTGCTCGGCCTAGGACTAGAAAAATTAAATAAGGTACCACGCTAATAAATTATGCTTACCAAACTCGAATGTCCCACTGAAAGGCAATCGACAATTTGACTCTGGCACGCGGCTGGCAATTACATTAGAGAGAGCGAGAATTAAATTACGGGCCTATTTATCCTCTGAGATCAGCACGCTGACCTCGTGACGTCATATGCGTGGCTTTGATTCTCCCCCAATGATTTCAAATGCCGTTAGCTCTCGGCCAATCAGAATTGTAAACAACTCTGACTCATCCGGTTACTGCCAGCACGTGCTAAAGTCACTACCCCTATTGAACAAAGAAACGGGAATAAAGTTTAGCCCTCTACTGTCAATTTAAGCAAAAATGGCCAAAATATATTCAATTCCCGAAAAATACGTCTATGACCCCGCCAATCTTTAAAAAGACTAAAACTGGTGCAACTCTGATCTAGGCTCTATAATCTTTCTTCTAGAATAACCCTGCAACAATTCTCTACACCCCAACTCTAAACACATAAAGAAGAAACATAAAGCAGATGAGATAAAACTCCATCGTGATCTCACTCTGAAAAACGTAAATAACAGAAGGAGAAGAAACATGGAGATGGATTACTTGTAATCCCTCCCAGAAAAAGTGAACAAAATGCAAGGAGAAAAAGACATGAGCCATTTGAAAGACAGAATCTCAGTCCACTTCATCACAATCAGGAATAACGGAGATAATTAAAAAAGCAGTTTTCCTGCATTGTACGATAGGCTAAAAGGTACCCACATTTTCTGATTTTGATTACATTCCTAGGGAGTTCCATCTCGTACGTCCGAGATCAGATTATATATAGACTTGCCTTTCGAACTCGGGTTAGTCACTATTATTTGGAAAAAAAACACAGAGAGCGGAGAAAGCAGAGCATATGTTAATGCCAGCGTTCGCTTCTGCACTTGTTAGCAGACCTTAATCAACCATTGAGGGCTAGTCTGTGTGTGTGTGCCTGAGGGTAAGAACGAATCTATGTAAATATTTATGTTTATATTTATGTGTAATTAAATTGATTAATCCATCTGTGCGATAAGACGCAGTTAGATGTTTAGGAATGGACAGTGTGTGCTGATAAAAGTTACAGGCTAATGTGTAAATCTAGAGGCAAAGCCCGCCTTCGGAAAATATTTAAAATATTGAGAATGATGGCCAAAGTACGACTGTGGGTTTGATAAAGTATTTGAAGAAGTATTTCTTGAATGGAATGAGACACCTACCCGGAACATAAGGAAGGATGAAAGGGATTGTAGTACTGTATAATTTTACCTATTACTTAGTAGTTTTATTCGCAACCAAATTATTGTATAGAGGCGAATCATGGGAAAATACTTATAATTAAGAAGGTAGAAGTAAATTGTGATCACATTGAACTAAAATGCTTATTGAAACTATACTATACCTTGTGCATCTGCAAGCACGATTATCTGAAATGTCTATCGTCCCCATCTGTGTCATAAGAGGGAAATGGATAGACAAATACAGGGATTACGTTTGAATTCATTGCAGGTTTAATCCTTTAACCAAAAGTCTCCAAATAAGAAGAGGAGTCTCTTATTAACGTTGCAACGAATGCAGTGCCAGTCTGTGATAGCAGGCCATTCATCACGTGTGTAACTGCTGGATTGTTTTATTTATTTACTGTTGTAAAATATTTGAGTTTAAAACCTTTCCAAAATAGAAAAAAGTATATGTACAATTAAATTGTAAATATTCACCAGCCGACTTTCTTACATTATTTAAGTTAAGTTACAGTTTTTGTTGGTGAATTTATTTAAAAATATTACCCTAGCAGAGTCAATTACAATATTAAATACCATAATCACAGAGGCGGATCAGGAGAGGTAGCAGTTAGGGACTCAGAGTACTACATCACCATCTTCTCTGGGAACTTACATAGCTTGACCCTACCTTTGTGTCTATGCACCCTTACTCTCTTCAGAGAAGGGGGTATTACTGATAAGACCAGACTCCTATCTGGCACTATCCTGGTATCATCTGATACACCTTTATGTCCAGGATATCTTCTTATTTTAATAACATCTGAACCTCTCGCGACAAGTTCCCATGAAGATCATTAACTTAATAAGGAACACCTATGAAGACATGACATGCAGAGTTCTTCATGAAGGACAACTTACAGAACCGTTTAGAATAAGAACGGGAGTGAGACAGGGATGCCTCTTGTCGCCATTTCTTTTCTTACTAGCAATAGATTGGGTTATGAAAACATTGACATCGCACAACAGAAATTGAATCCAGAGGAATCTAACTAAACAGCTTGATGATCTGGATTTTGCAGATGACTTGGCTCTTCTGTCCCATAACCATAATCAGATGCAAGAGAAAATGAAAATTCTCGATGAGAGGTCACAAGAAGTGGGCCTGAGAATACACAGTGAAAAGACAAAGGTTATGAGAATAAATGAAAGAAATGATAACAAGATCGAACTTGAAGAAACACCACTAAAGGATGTAGAATCGTACACATATCTTGGTAGTAATATAGGCAAAGTTGGAGGGACAGACAATGGTATAAAAATAAGAATACAAAAAGCAAGAGGCGCTTTCATTGCATTTAGAAACATATGGAGGTCAAGAGAAATCGGATCCAACACGAAAATAAGAATCTTCAACTCAAATGTGAAGTCAGTCCTATTGTATGGCTCTGAGACATTGAGAGCAACAAAAACAACAACTAAAAAGCTACAGACTTTTATAAATGGGTGCTTGCGTAGAATAGAAGAACTGAAATTGTATGACAAGGTCACAAATGTGGAATTGATGACAACAACCAGACAAGTGCCAGTGAAACAAGAGTTGAGAAAAAGACGCTGGCGATGGATAGGACAGGAGACCTGTTGATAGCATTACAAGGCAGTCTTTGTTCTGGAATCCACAGGGAAAGAGAGGCAGAGGAAGACCAAAAAAACACATGGAGAAGATAGAGAGGTGAAAATAATGAGGAAAACATGGAAAGAACTTGAGCAGATGGCACGAGCAGGAAGACTTAGCATGTGTTTGTTGAAGGCATATGCTCCTCGCGGAGCTAAAGTTTATTGATAGATTGATTTATAAACGCTAGAGTGTGTATTTGTGTGGAATGATAATTTATTAACGTACTAAACAGTGTATACATTTTCATTTAGGATGCATTATACCAAACATTTTTCTACCACATATACAGTACTTTGCAAAAAAAATGGCAGTCATATTGCTCAGCTAAATAAGCTGAAATCTAATTAAATATGCATGTTCTGCCCAAAATTTGCACTCCACTTAAGTGAGCAAACACTACCAAAAGTAAAAAAAAATTAGCGTAGAGTAACGTCCCTTGATATAAGAGCAGACGACAATTTCTAATGCTAGTGGCAGAAAATGGATACAAAGTCAAAGTGTATGTTAATTTCACAGCTTTGGAATGAAGGAAATCAAACATGTTCCAACATTTCTAAAACCTTGAACATTCCTGAGCGGACTGTCTACAGAGTTGTGAGTAAATTAAAAGCAGGTAATGGAATCGAGCGAAAAGAAGGTAGTGGGAGGCCAAGAATTTTGGTCACAAAGGACCATCGGTGTCTCGCCCAAATCGTTCGGGCTGGGCCAATGAAGAGTGTAGAAAACATACGGCAGCGCATGATCGAGTTGGGAAGCCCAGAGGTATCTAATGCTATTGTCAACCGGGAGCTACACAGGATGAATTACACAAAAAAGCGGATAATTTCGTCACCATTGCTGACAGAGACTCACAAACAGATGCGCTTGAACTGGTGCCACGAACACCAAAATTTGTCATGGGACAATGTGATTTTTTCAGATGAATGTTCTCTTTGGTCTTATCCTGCTCAAATAAATATTTGGACGAAAGGCTCTGTAACGCCTGTGTACCAGCGACCGAAACATACCTAGAAATTCCATCTTTGGGGAGGGGTGTCAGCAAGAGGTGCCACCCCACTGTGTGTTTTCACAGGAATTCTCACGAAAGAAAGGTACATCGACATACTAGAGGGACACCTTCTGCCATTTATGCAGGTCATGTACCCCGATGGGTGCACATTTCAACATGACAATGACCCAAATCATACAGCTGATACCCCCAAAGCATGGCTGCAAGAGAAGAATGTGATAGTGCTGAAGTGGCCCAGCAACAGTCCCGATCAAAACCCAATTGAAAACGTTTGGGCACTACTCAAGAATCATTTAAAAAAGAGTGGACTCAGAGACGTTGAACAATTGAAGAAGGTAGCTGAAAAATACTGGGACAGTCTGACTCTCAATTACCTACAAACATTTGTGGGAAGTGTGCCTCGCCGCATCCAGGCTTGCCTTGCTGGAGAAGGCAACATTATATTGTACTGAAACCACTGTGAATAGATAGGGGAGATACCAATCTTCCTCTGGACATACAGTTTTTATTATTATTTGTTTCTATGAGTGTGCTGCGTTGCGAAAATATGACTGCCATTTTTTTTGCAAAGTACTGTATATGTCACACATCAAAGCAATACAACTACATATAGACGTCAAACATCAAAGCATGACAACTACATACAGATATAAAATATCAGAGCATGACAACTGTGATAAGCTGACTCAGTCTTTCTGTCGATTTTGTCATCGTTAGAACCGCCCCTTTCTTATTTTTATTTTAGTCTCCTCCCCTCTACTTTACCTTTGAGTCTACAGTAAAATTTTAGACCCTGTCAATGTCAATCTTCAGTTAGTCAGCCCCAGAGGTCTCTTCACTCATATATCTTTAGCTCGTCTACACAAAGGCGACTGAAATGCTTTCATGCTGGTCGCTGTGTATCTTCAGGTGCCTTTTGATTCAGAGGAGAGCTACTTAATAAGTATTCCTTTGCACTCATTTATATCTAACTTTCCGAGAGCTGACGGGGAAACGCAAGACCGTCGAGTCTACCGCTTTTTCATGTCTCCTGAGCTGCTCCGACTTCAAAACCTTTGTAGAAGGACGCTAGTGACCGTATCTCTCAAATCAGCCAGTCAAAAGGGGGGATCTACTTTATTATCTTGTCACATAGGGAAAATCTTCGTTTCCTCGAGCCTGTGACATTGCATAGACTTGCCGTCTATTCGACCACCTGCATTAGAAGAAAGAGCAGATGCGCTCAAAGTAACAGTTTTCCTATAAAACTAGCACTTTTCACTTGCTTTTCAATAGCAGCTTACGAACCTTGGATTGTTCATGTGAAGTGGATAATCGAATTAATTGTATTTGTTGTCAGTCACTATATGGAACGGGAAATGTCCTGTTTAGGTGAGGGACCCTTAGTTATGTTAGAGTTGTACTGAGTTAACATACAACTATATGCTAACTGAACTTTGGTAAATACATCTATCTTAATTACTTTCTTAATTTTTATAAGCGAAGTGTTTTTGCTAAGCATCTTAATTTTCGGGTGTGGATAATCTCATGTAAAGGAACAAAAATTAAAGTTTTACTCGAGAGAAATTCCTCCATACATTAACACTTTCAACCTCACCAGTGTGTAAAGTAGTGAATTTTTGTTGTTGTTGGTGGCGCGCTTTCAGAAATGGGGACCACACCCAAGGCAGTTGTACATTTTTTTTTATCACTGTATGTCAAGAACCACTTATCATGGAGAACACTCCACTGGTTAAACCAGTGCAGTGTGGATTTATAATAACAAATAAAGGCTCGTTCTCCCAAGGGTACAACCACACAACAATGGCTGACATAAGAAATAACACCTTCAACAGGTACTTCCCTTTAATTATTAAGACACACAATAAGGCCTCACACGGCCAATCAACGCATCACATACAATAATGAAAAACCACTGTAAACTTGCCTAACCAGCTTAATTTATCGGCATCATACACGACGGTACGACTTACAACACGAACACTGCAATGAATATCGCTCACCTAAGCGGCAAAACTGTGACAATAACACACTCACATCATTGACATCTTATTAAACTACGGCCTGTGGAAATTACAACCTAGACCCTTCACTGCTCTAGAATTACAATGTAAATAATAACCAGGACCAAAATATGGCAAGAACTCAGTTAATAGTCCATAATCTGAACCACACAGCAATCTCTCTGGCAAAAGGGAAATATGCGTCCTTCCTGGACGAAGGCTAGATTCTGACTACCTAATTGTGCGCCTTTTTCCCCCGACTTCCGGTAGTCACAGAACAAACCGGTTCGGCTAACCTCGGCCTTTCCGAGTGACCTATCGCCGACCACAATACCTAAGATTCACTGCGAAATAGCGCTGTGACACTGTATATGGTTATCGCTAGGAGCGATACGCACCCTTTATCCGGGCGGATTATTAGGAGCTGTCTTAATATCTGTATAAATATATATATTATATTTTGTGAATGTGAGCTTCCCGTTATAACAATGGGCCTGGAGAATTTTTTTTTAAATTGTAATCTTTACCCGAAACATGAGAGCAAGATACCCATCCTCTGGTTTTATTTTTTCGGCCGTAGCGAGCTACGCATGAGGCTGGTCCACGTCGGGCCGACCAAAACCAGAACAAACGCTTCCTCGCGATCGAAATTTATGTGTCAGGTACCAGCTTATTATGCCGCTTGGTAAAGGGGAGAGAGGGATGAGTTGTAGTTTGTGAAGGGGGAAAGGGGTGAGTAGTAATTTGTAAAGGGGAGATGGGGTTAACATATGTAATAATGGTTAAAGTTTGCTCTCATGTAATAATAATTAATATTTTTACGGGTGTTATTTATGTATATGGTTTAATGTCTCTTTTCAGACTAACAGCCAGTCAGGGAGCAAACATCGCCTTGATTTTACTTGGAGAGTAGAGCCAAAACAAAAGCTACCCAGAATTCCATGCACCCGATCAACCATCAGGAGGTCTGCTTAAACCTACTGTGCTGACGTACGTATTATAGTGAGCTTGCTAAAGCGCTCAACATTGTCGCACAAGAGGTTTACGAGTCGCTTCGTTGGATTTCATAGAGCTCCCCTTTCGCATCTGGCCCCAAAGCCCCAGTGTATTGGGCAAGTTGGCTTTATTTGTGTTGATTACATTCAAGATATTTTACCTTAGCACCTTCGCCATTGCCAAGTCACTGATCGACAGAAAGGGCAACCACCGGGAAGTAATATAGTATACTTCCAGAGAGCTGGCACAGCTTTCATTCCACACTATTAGGATTACTCACATTTTAGATTTATTTTCACACTCTAGGAGGCCCATCATTCGCCTCAACCCGACAAGCTTTCATTCCACACTATTAGGATTACTCACATTTTAGATTTATTTTCACACTCTAGGAGGCCCATCATTCGCCTCAACCCGACAAGCTTTCATTCCACACTATTAGGATTACTCACATTTTAGATTTATTTTCACACTCTAGGAGGCCCATCATTCGCCTCAAACCGACAAGCTTTCATTACACACTATTAGGATTACTAACATTTTAGATTTATTTTCACACTTGAGAAGGCCCAGCATTCGCCTCAACCCGACAAGCTAAAAGCGGGGTTACCTACAGTGACAATCTGTGTAGTAGTCTCACGTGTGAGGGTGGTATCCCGTTCAGTGATCTGATTGTGTGCGTAGAGTTGGTTATGTGTTCTTTGTACATTTACTTTGTTACTTCATGTGTGCTGGAATTATGAGTTATTTTGCTTCTTCAATTAGAAAGGAAGACAATATTGTTTTCTTTCTTTCTACCTGATTTATGTACCTTAATAGATATAATTTTTTTAGTGGTTTACTTTAATATTTTTTTTTTAAACACTGAGACCCAACCCGTTAGAATTTTGCCAATTATATCCTTGTTCCTCCCTGTATCTGTCTATAAGAGTCATAGAGAGAGTGTGACTGCGTCATAAAAGCGTGGAGGTGAAACCTAGATCGAGGTCACTTAGGGACCCTGTATATGGGCTGTCGTATGTTACTCAAAAATCACACTCCGTGATCCAGTCTATCCTACCCCTTCTGCACTTCACTAAATTGGTAGTCAAATTGGATGCATTTGCCTTCTTTTTTTCAATCACCCCACCACAACAGCCACCTATAGATGTCAAACCTCAAAGGATGAGAGCCACATAAACATGTAAAACATCAAAGTATGAGAGCCACATATATGTCAAACATCAAAACAGGACAACTGTCACGCAGTGAAATCACCTTTTCCTTTTCAGTCTATAACTTTTACAAACATTTTTCCACTCTATTGTTTGAGGCGAATTTTCTTTCTTTTTAATTAAGGAAATTCTTACGTCTTCTAAATTGCTAGCGGGCGCTTTTGATCTCACACTACCCTTCACCTCTCTGTTTTTCCTATGATCCAAAGACCGACTGGAGCGCACCTATGCAAATTTTTCTTGCCTTTATGTTGTTAGAAGACATAAGAAACTACGTACGACCAGGATCGACATTAAACACGGATTCGGTGCTAAAAGGGTAATAAAACCGTTTAATTAGACGGGCAGAGAGGAAACCATGTCCAAATGGCCCACAATTAAGTTTCGGAACGGAGAATGGTTTATTGTTCTGAAATAGCCAAAGGCCGTCGATTTTCCGAGTGTCAGCTTTGAAGTATACAAGGCAAACGGACTGATGGATAATCAAAGAACATGTTCGGCAAATCTCGATGGCCAGGTGTGAGTTTATACAGGTATATATATATATAAATGTTACGCACAATTAATTACTTTTTTCCAAAGTCTTTGTATGATCGTTTTTCGTATGTATGATCATTATTTGACTGAAATGCATGTTATATATATTTTATGGTCAAAGGGACAGAACCCGAAATATCGATACTACTATCCTTTATGAGTTTACTTCCTCTTGTATAGAGACACGTTCGGTCTATAATGTCTTGAACGAAGCGTGACCATATCTCCTTATTTGGTAGTATCAGTCAACTGTTGTAGATGTTTGAAACCTTTCTTAACGCTTCTGTTCATGTCCATAAAAGGCGCGACTGTGTAAGACTTTTATCTCGAATGTTCTTAGAATCGTCTTATTGTGAACAGCGACTCAGAGATTGTCGCTCTGCGCATGTCTCGACTGGGTTGTGGTTTTGTTGTTCCGCCCAGGTCGGGGAGTTGAGAAATGGACTGATTGCGAGCGGACGCGCCTTGCGTCTTGTGATTCTCTGAGGGAAATACATTGTCTTTGTGAGTTAGTTAGCTAACTAGACTATTTCCCGGTATTAGTCAAGCCTGCCTGGAGGCATATGTTCATGGTTGATTTTCCGAAATAAGGTAATTCCTCTTGTATCGAACTTTTATGCTATCATCTAGAGGTTCGTCATTTTGTCGCCTTTTTGCTCGCCTGTGTGATTCAAAATGGAGAGGTACTTTGACTAGGATTAAGTCCCCGGTATCTTTATACCTGAACTAATTATATATATATGGGTCGCTCTAGACCAACAAGACTATTGTCTGTGTTCCAGGATTCGTTATATCAGAGATCACGTCCAAGTCAGATGGTTAGACTTAGGAAGGTTATAAAGGTCGAGCTGACCTGTAATCCATGTATGCTACTCACGTGCAGACAGTAAACGGACGTATTGTATACATCTGATCTGCTAGCATCAGGAAGGAATAATTATTATTGTCTATGAACATTAAGGATCTGCAGCTGACCACGGTTGCAGAAGTTATATGCATTATTTATCAAGCTTCGCTATGATATTTGTTTTCCATACAACTATTGAGTATTGACTTCTACATGACTGTCAGTTAACATGAGTTTGAATGCTGCATTCGTTGTACCTATGCTGATAATAACATAAGTATCATGACTGTTTTGTGGCGTGCAATAAATGGTATAAACCTAAAGCGAAGTTACCATTTTTATGACTCTACACGTCATGTTGCCTGTGGTGTACCCTGAACTGTTCTACTGCAACACACACACAGCAACAATCTAAACCAGATAAGACACCCACATCTTGCATTGTAATACCTGGTGTCGATAGAGGTGGTAATTTGACAGCATCCTAATTCCACCCTTATCAATTCATGGTGGCCAGTGTGGGTAAAAGGTAAAAGAAGGTCTGCCAGTTGCTTCGGCAGCACCTTATGGCCCGAATTTTATGCGTAAATTTCAGGGTAGCCAGCAAAATTTCAATAAAAAGAGTAACCGTAATTATGCCCAGAACCAGGGTAATCAATTTCAGGGAGATTCTTCTTCCCAGAACTGGAGACAACCTAATATTACACGGTATTCTGTGCCCGGTAACTTTAGAAATTTTCATAAAGGTAATCGGTATAGAGGAAAATATTTTTCTCAGAGACCTCAATACCAGGATAATAGAGGTTCTCAACAATATAGAGATGGTAATGACAGTTATGGAAACTGGAACTCAAACCAGGATAAAAATTACAGTAGGGACTTTAATGATAATTGCAGAGGCAATAATGGTCGCGGTAGATCGCAACAGAAGAGAAAAAGATATCAACAGACAAACTCTGTTCAACAAGAATCTCAGGGAGCAGATAAACAGGTTAATAATGATAAAGACCATAATGCTATCGGATGCTCATCTTTTGACTTTGGTAGGGCAAATAAATGTATCCAATGCAGTACTTTATTTGATCCGAAAACCATTAGTACTCTAAGCTGTGGTCATCCTTTGCCCGCTCTTCCTGCTAATGTTGCTCATGATGGGAGAGGTTCTCTTATATTACATAAGGGGCTTGTAAATAGTAATCCAGTCTCGGTGTTGTTTGATTCTGGATGTACTACTGTCGGGGTTAGGCAATCTCTTGTAGATGCATTCTGTGCTACAGGAAAGGTCATCAAATGTGTCACATTTGGTGGCACGTTGGAAAAATATCCTACTGCCATAATACATATTGCTACTCCTTTCTTCACGGGAGAGGTCCACGCGTGTCTACTTCCAAACCCTATTGCGGACCTTATTATTGGTCGTATTCACGGAGTTAGGGAATGTACCCCACAGCAGATTGCTGTTTGGGAAGAGCAAAACATTGAAGCTACCAATACGGTGGTCACAAGAGCACATGCTCTGGATCCACCTCAAACTTCATTAACTAATAATGATGAAGTAAATGAACAAAATAGTCACTTGACTATTACACGTGACTCATTTATCAAATTGCAAGAAGAAGATCCGTCGTTACAAAAATTCTTCATTCTAGCAAAAAAAAGGTGATCCTAATCAAAATACTAATAGAAAATCTTGGATTTCTATGAAGAACGGCGTACTTGTACGTATGGTACAAGACTCGACTACATCCACTCATTCACAAATTCTTGTGCCTAAGAGCATGAGGGTGCAAATATTGCAACATGCTCATGACTCGCAATGTGCTGGACATATGGGTTTTTCCCGTACAAAGTCGAGAGTTCTTGCGGCTTTCTTTTGGCCATTTGTGAGCAAGGACATACGAATGTACTGTCGCTCTTGCAAAGTATGTCAGGAGGTCAAATCTAAAGGACCACGACATGCTGCGCCTATTCAGGCTGCTGACATTCCAATTCGCCCTTTTCAAAAAATGGCAATAGATATTATCGGTCCTTTTAGAATTAAGTCGGCTAGAGGACATCAATTTATTCTTACATGTGTCGATATGTGCACACGTTGGCCAGAGGCAATACCTCTCAAGAGCATCTCAACTGCTGATATCGCAGACGCTCTTTGGCTGATATTTTCTCGCTTGGGTTTTCCCGGAGAAATATTGTCAGACCATGGCACTCAACTGATATCAGACACTATGTCACAGGTAATGTCTATGCTACATATAAAAAGGTCTCTCAGCAGTATCTATCACCCAATGTCTAATGGGTTGGTCGAACGTTTAAATAGGACTCTAAAAACTTTACTGGGTAAAATAACTGAGGATCATCCTCAGGATTGGGACAGGGTCTTACCCGCGGCTCTCTTTGCGTATAGAGAGGTCCCCAATGAACATACGGGGTTTTCCCCTTTTGAACTTGTCTTTGGCGCGCAACCGCGCGGCCCTATGTCTTTACTTCACGATCTAATCACTGCCGATAATATTAGCGATGAGACTCAGTCTTCTTATGAGTACGTCATTGCTCTTAGGAAAAAAATCATTGAGGCATGCAGACTAGCAACTTCGTCTTCCGAATTTGCTAAAGAAAAGGCAAGGCAGTTTGCGAATAAGAATAGATGTCTACGACAACTTTGTCCAGGTGACAAAGCTCTCGTTCTACTTCCTTCAAGGGAGAACAGACTTCTAATTGCATGGAAAGGTCCATATGCAATAGTCTCCAAAATTTCTGATGTCGACTATGTTGTCGATATTGATGGAAAGCATAAAACTTTCCACATAAATATGCTCACGGAATTTCATGAAAGACCAGACTATTTGCAGCCTATTTTCCAGGCAACGGACAATTCTCAAGTACCTCATGGTCAATACTCATCGCTGTCAGTTATACAGGATGAGGAAACTACTTTTTCTGATGTCAATCTTCCTCTTTCTATGGTCCCACTTTATTCTACGGAATCTTGGAAAAACGTGACCGTTTCTCCAAATCTTTCCGCTGAGGAACATCGACAAGTTTCTTCGATGTTGCAAACATTTCAGGATGTTCTTACAGACATCCCGGGACACACACATGTCATTGAACATGACATTGTGCTAACTGATCATAATCCTATCAGAGTCAGACCCTATCCAATACCTATCCATTTCCAGTCTCAAGTCGAGAAAGAATTGGATGAAATGATACGTTTGGAAATCATTGAACCATCCACTTCAGCATACTCTTCGTCTATGGTTATTGTTCGAAAGAAGGATAATAACATTCGCATTTGCGTAGATTATCGCAAATTGAACCAAGTTACGAAGTTCGACGCTGAACCTATGCCTTCATTAGAAGAGCTACTCAATAAACTTTCTAATTCTAGATTCTTTACCAAACTAGATTTGTCTAAAGGTTATTGGCAAGTCCCGCTAACTGAACGTGCCAAACCTTTTACAGCTTTTTCTACACCTAGGGGTTTATTCCAATGGAATTTCATGCCTTTTGGTCTTATGAACGCCCCTGCTACATTCGTACGCATGATGCGGCGAATTCTCGCATATCGTACAGATGTCATAGCATATCTAGATGATATCTGTCTATTCAGTGATTCCTGGGAAGATCACTATTTGGGTTTATACGAATTACTGTCTACTCTTCGCGAGTATAACTTGACTGCAAAACCCTCTAAAGCCTTTATAGGATTTAGTGAGATTTCTTTCCTAGGTCATCGTGTTGGTCATGGTCTTTTAAAGACAGAGGACCACAATGTTTCAAAAATACTTAACATTTCGGTCCCTAAGACAAAGAAACAAGTAAGGAGTCTATTAGGTTTGATCCAATTCTACGGACGATTCATTCCGAATCTGTCTCCCATTATGGCACCGCTTTCTACTTTATTGAAGAAAGGGTCGCCTAATTTGATCCGCTGGTCAAAAGAATGTCAATCCTCATTGGACCAGGTTAAAGACCTATTTTCATCTCCACCTATTCTTAGGTTACCTACTATTGAGAAGACTTTTGTTCTTCGAAGTGACGCCTCGTCAACTGGGATTGGGGCAGCACTAATGCAGGAGTATTCTGATACTCTGCATCCGGTGATGTATATCTCTAGGAAATTAAATGCTGCAGAAAAGAATTACTCGGTTTTAGACCGTGAGTTATTGGCTATGGTATGGTCTATTCTGAAGTTACAAAGATTTCTTCTAGGCGCACATTTCATTGTGGAAACCGACCAGAAAGCGCTTACTGCTATTCAGAGCAAAAACTTGAAGAGCTCGAGGTCCACTCGTTATGCCATAGCTCTTCAACCATTTCATTTCTCGGTGCGAGCTATCCGTGGTTCGGATAATGTAATGGCGGACATTCTGTCCAGATGCCCACACGATTCCACATGATTCTTCTGTCATATATATATTTCCTGATATACAGTCCAATGTTATAATGACATGTTAGTAGATATTTTTTTTTCTCACTTTTTTGAGGGGGAATTTATAACATTGTTCCATGTAATTATCTAAGAAGGCTTAGTTAGTGATATACGGGCCAAAAGATCACTCGGCCACATTTAAATAAATTATTTTCAGGATTGTATTGAGAGATTTACCAGTTGTCTTTAAGATTTGTGTTATTGATATTTTCGCAGCACATCATTGAAGATGCGAGATTGTGTCCATTGTGGAACTTTGAGTATATCAAGTCCTGTACTAGATTGGGAGCGGATGATGTCCACATCTTCTTCTATTGAATGTTTTATGTCAACGAAGATCAACACATGTATTACTTATTAGTTATTGATGCATTACATAATGTAATAAAATAGTGCGGTATATTAATATATTACACCGCTATTTGCAACACATTGTATGATATCATAATAATATATTTGATTTCATATATTGGTATGAGAATAATTTGACTTTTATTATGATGTTGCCATCATTGTGGTTTGTGTTGGTGGCACCTTCCTGGGATATATACGCGTATACTTAGATAAATTTTTCTCTAAGGACCTGGGATATGATCTCAGTTTCGCTCCAAGTGTTGAGCTATTTTGTTAGGTATATCCGCGCATCATACGTGCGTTAGGAGCCTAGATTTTTTCCGGCTCCAGGATTTTTAAAAAAAATGTTTCATTTTTTTTTTTCCCGGGAGGGTGCGGTAATGTTACGCACAATTAATTACTTTTTTCCAAAGTCTTTGTATGATCGTTTTTCGTATGTATGATCATTATTTGACTGAAATGCATGTTATATATATTTTATGGTCAAAGGGACAGAACCCGAAATATCGATACTACTATTTTTTATGAGTTTACTTCCTCTTGTATAGAGACACGTTCGGTCTATAATGTCTTGAACGAAGCGTGACCATATCTCCTTATTTGGTAGTATCAGTCAACTGTTGTAGATGTTTGAAACCTTTCTTAACGCTTCTGTTCATGTCCATAAAAGGCGCGACTGTGTAAGACTTTTATCTCGAATGTTCTTAGAATCGTCTTATTGTGAACAGCGACTCAGAGATTGTCGCTCTGCGCATGTCTCGACTGGGTTGTGGTTTTGTTGTTCCGCCCAGGTCGGGGAGTTGAGAAATGGACTGATTGCGAGCGGACGCGCCTTGCGTCTTGTGATTCTCTGAGGGAAATACATTGTCTTTGTGAGTTAGTTAGCTAACTAGACTATTTCCCGGTATTAGTCAAGCCTGCCTGGAGGCATATGTTCATGGTTGATTTTCCGAAATAAGGTAATTCCTCTTGTATCGAACTTTTATGCTATCATCTAGAGGTTCGTCATTTTGTCGCCTTTTTGCTCGCCTGTGTGATTCAAAATGGAGAGGTACTTTGACTAGGATTAAGTCACCGGTATCTTTATACCTGAACTAATTATATATATATGGGTCGCTCTAGACCAACAAGACTATTGTCTGTGTTCCAGGATTCGTTATATCAGAGATCACGTCCAAGTCAGATGGTTAGACTTAGGAAGGTTATAAAGGTCGAGCTGACCTGTAATCCATGTATGCTACTCACGTGCAGACAGTAAACGGACGTATTGTATACATCTGATCTGCTAGCATCAGGAAGGAATAATTATTATTGTCTATGAACATTAAGGATCTGCAGCTGACCACGGTTGCAGAAGTTATATGCATTATTTATCAAGCTTCGCTATGATATTTTGTTTTCCATACAACTATTGAGTATTGACTTCTACATGACTGTCAGTTAACATGAGTTTGAATGCTGCATTCGTTGTACCTATGCTGATAATAACATAAGTATCATGACTGTTTTGTGGCGTGCAATAAATGGTATAAACCTAAAGCGAAGTTACCATTTTTATGACTCTACACGTCATGTTGCCTGTGGTGTACCCTGAACTGTTCTACTGCAACACACACACAGCAACAATCTAAACCAGATAAGACACCCACATCTTGCATTGTAATACCTGGTGTCGATAGAGGTGGTAATTTGACGGCATCCTAATTCCACCCTTATCAATATATATATATATATATATATATATATATATATATATATATATATATATATATATATATATATATATATATATATATATTCTTCTTCTGTGATCCATAACCGCCAGCAGTCAAAGCAGTCAGCGGCCATCACGCCTGGTGGCGTCCTGTAGGGCAGCAACAAATTGATTCCACCTTTCTCGGTCGGCGGCCATCCTTCGTAAAGTGCCCCAACTGTGGTTCATTCTTTGCATCTCGGCTTCCACAGTTCTCCGCTAAGTTGTTTTTGGTCGGCCTCTCTTTCGCTTTCCCTCGGGGGTCCATAGCATAGCTGTTCTTGTGATGGTATCAGGGTCCCTTCTGAGGCGGTGTCCTACCCAACTCCAGCGTCTGCCAGCTATGATGGTGTTCATGTCCTTCTGGTTACTCAAAATAAGTAGTTCTTGGTTGCTGATGGTGTTTTGCCAAAAGATTGAGAGAATTTTCCTTAGGCAGATTGTGTGGAAGGAGGACAGTTTCGACATTTCCTTCTCTGTTACTCTCCAACATTCCGCACCGGAGAGAAGCACAGAAAGTACACAGCTCTCATACAGTCTTAATTTGGTGTTTGTGCTGTACTGGGAAGACTTCCAGATGTTGTTTAGTCTAGCAAAGGCTGTTCTCGCTTTATTCATTCTTTTGTTTATGTCCTTGCTTGTTCCGCCGTCAGGTGTTACAATACATCCTAGGTAAGTAAATGTGTCTGTCTGCTCTAACTTCTGGTTCCTTACTGTTATTGGCTCAGGATTGCAAACATTTAGTGTCATGACCTCTGTCTTCTTCAGATTGATGTTCAGGCCAACCTGCTGACCATACTTATTCAGTCTATCAGTTTTGTCTTGAATTTGTTGATGTGAATGCGCGAGTAGTGCAATGTCATCTGCATATTCCAGGTCTTCCAGTGTAGAAAATGTTGTCCATCTAATTCCTCTTGGACTGCCCTCTGTTGTCTGGCGCATCACCCAATCTATGGCTGTCAAAAATAATGTTGTTGATAAGGGGCATCCCTGTCGTACTCCTGTTTTCACTTCGAAAGTTACATTGCTCAATCCAACACTGCACGTAAAGTTAGAATAGAGGCTTTTTATGATGGAAACAATGCGGCTGGGAATTCCATAAGCCCTCAGTATTTTCCATATATATATATATTATAACAATAGTCCCTTCAGTCATAACTGACTATCTGAATGCGCCCTTGAGGTGACAGCTCTCAGCTGCTTATTTTCCTGGTGTTCGTCGACGCTTTCTCCTCTCTTCTGCTTGTTGTGTTAGCTTCTCTTCGCCCAATCTGAAGTGGCGCCGCAGATAGCATCGCCACTTGGTGAGATCAGCAGCTTTATCCTCCCAGGTTGCTGGATTGAAGTCCAGTGCCCTCATATCTCTCTTACATACATCTTTGAACCTCAGCTGCGGTCGCCCAACTGTTCTTTTGCCGTCTGCCAGTTGTCGGTAGAAAATATCTTTCGGGGTGCGACCATCTTCCATGCGGCGGACATGGCCAAGTGTAAAGTTTCTCTTCTTCTTTCCACTCTGTAAAGTGTCAGTCTGTATGCTCTGTAAGGAAGAGTGGTGTGTTGTTGAGATCAGGCATGCCCCCAGTCTACCCAGCTGTAAATGGGTAACTCACCCTAGTCCTGAGTTAGGGAAGGCAAAGGCTCCAGGGGAAGCAGGCCCTAAACTTGGTCACTTCAACCGACGCAGGATGGTGTATGTATGAAGTAGAAGTGTAGAGTGTGATTACCGCGAATGGTGTACTGTTCGTGTGCTGACCAATATAACCACTCATACACTTGTGTCTACAAGGCACCAATGCAGACTGCTGGAATCTTTGTTTACTCAATTTATTCAGACGTACACACTGGGACATACGAGTACATCATGGTATGTTGACATATCAATTTGTAGGTATACATAGCAGATCTGAAGTCATGACACATTCAGAAATAATGGGCAGTACATCAAAAGTTCAATGTCATGATACATTATGGCCGCATCCCCCTATCTGACTAAACGCGTCAGTGAAGGCAGATCGGTAAATAACTACAGTTACTTGACGTCCATAGTTTGTAGTATATATATTATGAAACCACGAAAGGGGGGTTTCTAGCAAGATTGAGATCTCCCTGTCACTGTCCGATAATAGGATATATAATCTGTTCTCTTGGCAGTGATCAAAACATATGATGACCGAAATCTAACATGGCTGCCTCCCTGAGTTGTCGTTCACTCATTCATAGGAAGGAGAATATAAGCCAGAGTTAATTTATAATGGGTATATAAATGATTTCATAAATGTTTCCATACAGCTCTACGGTGATCAGGTTAATTCACGTAGCCATAACCGCTGCAGGAAAGTCTGTCATCTTCGTCGATACAAAACACGACCCTAGCGATACGAAGCACAATGTTCCATCTAGGTCGAATCGACATGAGATCATCAAAATAGGGTCTGGCAATACATGGAGTCCGAATTATACATTGTACCGTACTTAGGAGAGTCTCTAACATAAACTATAGTAGAGATACCATCTCCTTTAGAAGAAAACCACTTCATGAATTATATTTCCTTAAGAATCTACCAGCCCTTTGAAAAGTGCGTACCCGCCATTATCACGGTACATCGGAACTCATCACGACTTGTCAAGACAACTCATACTTCCGCTAGACCGGAATAACAAGAATCTAGTCCCTCCTACCCATCCAAAATATACAATATAGGACTGATTCTACTTGTACTAATAATATGTAATACATATGAATTCAGGCCATAAACACAATAAGCAAATTAATATATTTTCTGGCCCTAAAAAATAAATACAAACGTAAGCGCAATATCCTTGCGCCGGATCAATATCCAGAACGATTACTCCTATAATCAAAAGTGTGAATCAAACATGGATTCTCTCGCTTTTACCATAGACAGCATTTTCATACACAAATGAATGAATGTCTATATTTTCCCATATTAAATAGCCATATCGATTTTTGTAATATGTGCGTCAAAATATGCACGCAACACCAAGCCAGCGTAGTCTTCGTTGTCTAAGCAGTGTATACATGCATTGAAGGCCAGCACGTGACAACACCTCGACATTAGTCACTTTTTTTCCCACGAAATGCAGAGGATGTGGCGTAGACACCGTAGATAAAATGTATTGAACCTTCTTTCTTGCTTAGCATGGGTTGTCCATGTCTCGCGGCCATATAGAAGTGTGCTGATGACGCAGGCGTTATATACCGCAGGTTTGGTCTTCGTTAGGAGTTTGGAGTTTCCCCAAACTCGCGATGTGAGGCGGGCAAAGGTAGCTGCAGTTATGCCAATGCGGCTGTCCATTCCTGTGTCCAGTAAGACTTTGTCATTGATGGTAGACCACAGGTATGTGAAGTGGTGCACAACTGCCAGTTCATAGTTATTTATAGTGATAACTGGTGCAGCACCCACATCCTGACCCAGCACACTTGTTTTCTTTAGACTTATTGTGAGGCAAAAGTCCTTGCATGCTTAGGTGAAGCGATTCATCAAGCTCTGAAGCTCCTGCTAGCTCTGAGTGACGACTGCAGCGTCATCAGCGAATAACAAATCTCTTATAGTGATTTATTGTTTTTGCCTTCAACCTTGCGAGATTAAACAGACGGCCATCTGACCCAGTGGGAAGGCATAGTCCTTCAGGAGAAGAAGGACCAAGTTGTTACAGACATCAAAAGAAATATTACATGGCAGCACGTCAGGCCATATTGCTTTTAATGGATTAAAACCAATAATAAACATACCTGGTGACACTTCAACACCTAACCAGTAAAAAGAAGGAAGAGAAGTAGGAGAGAAGGAGGAATAGAAAAAGGAAGTAAAACTGACAGTGAGAAGCAGCAGGAGAAGAAGAAGACGAAGAAGAAGAAGGCGTAAAAACCACATAAAATTGTGAATTATCTACGGAGAGAACAACAACAAAATCCCACGAAAAATGTGTGAGTTGCGGTCGTCCGCAAATGTGATGAAATAACCTCGATCGTCACATTTTCCTGTCTTCTTCTTCTTCTTCTCTTTACATCACCGGTGTCAATACCTTGTCGAGGTATGGCGGCTTGCGTACCCTGATTACCCCCAGAGCTATGCCAGCGGGAGTTTTACTCCTGGAAGGTTCTACCAAGCTGGACAGGTTTGCGCGGGCAGGGGTCGGACGAAAGCAGACACCCTGGTCCTCCAGGATGGGGGTTTTAGCATAGGGCTGACACCCCTGTCTATGTAAAAAAAAATTGAAGTTACGGAAAGAACAATGAATTCATTCCGTAAACATTTATAATACATAAGGAAGGGATCATCGAAGCATCATTTTTTGGTGATGCCTAGATGGCAGGTAGGATAGTGTGATTCGCTTGCATAGCTAAGCGGGGTTGTCGCACGGAAGGTCCTGGGTTCGAGTCCTGAGGAAGCCACTCACGTCTGTTGTTTTTCTGTTGTCTAGTTTTCTACTTCTTTATTTCTTACCAGTGCCTGAAAACATACCTTTATGTTTGTCTAATATTAATTCATGAAGTGCTCATCATTTACTTTTTCCCCACCTCAGACAGTATTTGGTATTTTTGATTCATTGTTTACACTCCCATTCCTCAATTCTTTTCATGTCGAGACTTCAGCGATCATCTTTTGCTGATTAGGGTAATCAGTCACTTTCGTTTAAACCCATATGGACACCTGAATCTGTGGAGTGAAACCCAATACTCAGGAGGATATTTGTTTCTCTCTTATTTCATGATACTATTCGGTGGTACCAATTGGTGGTGCTATCTGTGGAACAAGTATGTGGTAATAATGGTCTTCAGTCAAAATTAGACACCTACAGCAGACGGGTCTTAACAGACGCTGGACCATCTTCGGAATTACCCCACGATACTACGAAGGACGTGTTGCGGCCACCAGACTTGACCAGTGACGAGAGTGAACCAGTCCATAACTTGCAAAAAACAAGCATCGCCTGGAGCAGAAACCAACCGACTTAAGTACCCACTTAAAGCTGCTAAGTGAACTCTAATTTTTTTTAAATTCTTATACTATCTAGATCATCCCTCGTGATGAAATTTTAAAGACTCTATCTAATTCACCTCACCCTTATTTATTTTACAATTGTTAACGATAATTGACTATTACATTTTGTTATCTGTAAATATACAAATTTAAAGCTTATTTAGTCATTTTGAGTGAACTGCACTCGTATGTCCCAGTCATTTAAACTCTTATAACAGAAATTTTAAAGTAATATTTTACTGAGTTAAGTCAGTTGGGGGCTCATCAGAACGAGCAAAATCGTTACTCATAGAACGTGTGGGAAGATGTAAATTTTACGGCCTAGATCCTATCAGCCGTAGTACTTGATTTCTTAAATTCCTATGAGGCTCCTTAGAATTGAAGCACCATTCTTCAATAACATCTCTGCCAAGAGTAATTTTGAGAGAAAGATAGACACCTTTGATGACCGTCAGTAGATACTCTGAATTTTGGCCATTGTTGGATCATCACTGCAGAGCAAGGAGGGAATATCCTGTGACAAATGCAAAAATCGCACAGCAAACACGTGACTTATACACCAAGAAACAAAAACACATAGCAAACACGTGACTTATACACCAAGAAACAAAAACACATAGCAAACACGTGACTTATACACCAAGAAACAAAAACAAACAGCAAACACGTGACTTATACACCAAGAAACAAAAACACACAGCAAACACGTGACTTATACACCAAGAAACAAAAACACACAGCAAACACGTGACTTATACACCAAGAAACAAAAACACACAGCAAACCCGTGACTTATACACCAAGAAACAAAAACACACAGCAAACACGTGACTTATACACCAAGAAACAAATCCACACAGCAAACACGTGACTTATACACCAAGAAACAAAAACACACAGCAAACCCGTGACTTATACACCAAGAAACAAAAACACACAACAAACCCGTGACTTATACACCAAGAAACAAAAACACACAGCAAACACGTGACTTATACACCAAGAAACAAAAACACACAGCAAACCCGTGACTTATACACCAAGAAATAAAAACACACAGCAAACCCGTGACTTATACACCAAGAAACAAAAACACACAGCAAACCCGTGACTTATACACCAAGAAACAAAAACACATAGCAAATTCTGACTTACCTGCCTAGGAAAAAACAGTACAAACCTTTGACTTACCCAGGAAGACAAAAATCACATGACAAACCTCTGATATACCCACACGAAAAAAATAACACAACAAACCTTTGATTTACCCACCAATAAAATTTGCACGACAAACCTTTGATATATCGTCACAAACAAATTCGCACGACGGACCTCTGATTTACCCACCAAAAAAAAAAAAATCACACATGACAAACCTCTGACTTACCCGTCAACAACAATACATTTTCACATGACAAACCTCTGACTTACTCGTCAAGAGAAAAAAATCCACACGTGACAAACCTTTGACTTACCCACCAAGTAAAAAAATAACTCACACATGACAAATCTCTGACTTACCCACTAAGAATCTTGTAATTATCCACAGCGTCAAGAGACCGGTAAGCAGTTGACACCCCATTAACGAAAAATGGCGAAAGACCAAGCGTCCCTAAAACCATCATCTAAACCTCTAATAGTGACACTAAAAGGGTAGTGTTAGCGAAGAGAGCGCGTGCATTACGCAGGGCGGGTTGATGCCCGTAACGCACGTGAGAGATCTATTGAGGTTGATTTAGTGATATGAACCAGCTAAATGAGGTACATATGTGTAAAGCTATTGTTTTGATTTTGTTATTTCGTAATCATGTTTCGATGTTTGACACATGTGGGTGATTATCTTGTTGTGATGTTTGACTTATGTGGATGGTGTCTGTAGTGAACTTCTAAATACAATATCTAAATTAGAATATAACAGTATAGGGCATAAAGGCAAAGATAAGAAAGTACTAAAAATATTTCGGCTAGAACGGTTGGTGTCGCCTACGCCTTCAGATTATTATTTGCTAACGAATAGCCGAACATAACGGTACCCACATTTTCAAATTCGTCCTTGACATAAACGAACCACTTTTCCTAGTTCTAAGAAATATTTGCCTAAAATGCATTGTGGAACGAGGAGGGGCAAGGATAGATGAAAATGCTAATTCGTTTCGCATTGATTTCAAACTAAAAGCCAACAACAGCACAGGGGCAAGCCTTGCCTTAGGGATTTCCCCAATACGATGAAAACGTTAGAATGTATACACTACGGTCATGGAAACATGTTTAGCTCTTATTATGAATGACCTAAGCTCTCGTATTTCGCTTGATATTACACGGAAAAAGAGTGAACGAGAGGTAGTTTAAAAATAAACAACTAACATAGAAAAAAAGATAGAATTTTGAACCAAACCGCATAGCCCCTTGAAAATCGTATATTCGTGTACCTGAAGACTTGCTGACCAAGAATATGTTGTTAGTTATCTCAATAGTCCCTTAACTAATCAAATAATGATAAAACAATACATAGAGATCAGAGATACTGTCAGGTCAAGTCATATCTGCTTAGATTGGATCGCATATTTTTGGGGAAAAAAGTAGGTGACAGATAGGCTAAGATATAACGGTGAATCCGATTGGGTGGAATTTGAAGTGAGACGAAATATTATTGGCTGACCTTTGAATAAACATAAATAGACTAGTAACGTAGAAAGGTTTGACTGATATTTTTTGAAAGACTGTTTACACTGTAATATTAAGAGTGATTGGCCAACTGAGTCGATATTGTCAGAATAAGCGTTAGGGGGAACGCCATTTCTTGAAAAATTCTACCAGCGATTGATGAGATCAGGCTGTGCTTTCAAATACAATTTCTAGGCAGCCTGGACAATAAAACAGATCGAAACTGTGTCAGTCATCGTCACTGTGTATTTCATTGAAAAATGTGGTAAGATTGACATTTATTAACATGTATTTTATATAAAAATTGAATGTGAAATAATAATATATGTCTGTACATGAGTGGGTCTATAGCGACCATGAGGCAAAGCCTAGTGATTGATCCACCATGTGATAGACTGTCAGAGAGGTGTAAAACAACAAGAATATGTATGATTGTCATAAAGGAGCATAACACCTATCCTATTATATGGAAAAGATTACAGCTGGAATTGCAGTGGCGTTGTAACTATTAGGGGAGAAGAATACTGGTGTACATTGTCACATCAAAAGATAATGGTGGCATAGGTTGGTATAAGGCTATGACCCTTTTTGTTTGTTTGTAATGTACATGTCCTTAAATGTGGACTATTGGTGTATGCTAGGTATTAAGAAGGATGCATAACCTTCACATTTCAGAGGTCCTGGGTACTGACGTTAATGTGGTACCAAACGCTTGAAAACTGATTGATTCAGGACTATGTCTGTATACTGCGAGCCCATACTAGTGGCCATTGCCTATCAAACAGGGAACAGATTGTCAAGCGAGCAGAGGAAACGTTCTACCTGTATTCTACTGCCAAGTTAAGTTCATGTTCGGCACCTGACAGCTCAACTAACAGAACTAAAAAGGAATATAAAGTGACAGTGAATAAAACTGGGACAAATATATTTAATAGTCCCACAAGAGACAAACGAAAACAAACATAACTAAAAGGGTGTGATTTTAAACAACAACCTAGGGGTACTACCAGTATTACCTTACAGTAGGAGATTACAACTACAGACGTATATTAGAATAATATTTTTATGTATGGACAGAAGATCTACTGTGCTATTTGACTGATGTAAATGATTCTTTTGATTTCATTTTTGATTGTCAGTCCTGGTTCAAAATAAATTAGAATCAGGATAATAAATTGTAAAAATTATATTTACACAAATTTCAACCACAGTCTTAAATAAGATAGCCTTTTAAAGTGTCGTTTGTATGTTATTGTGGTAGTACTGTGTGCTGTTGTGAATAATAAACTATTTGTTTGTATGTTTGTTGATTATTGTACATTACACTCTACCTTCATAACCCTAGACACTACACGAAGTCATTTAATATAATAATATAAATACATTTTGAATGAGATAAAAGGGGTGGTAGCGGAAAGGTACCCTGAAAAGTTCACAATACTATTGGGTAAATTCAGGGACCTTCATAGCTAATCTCATTTAATAAAAATATAATACATAACAACAATTCATAACATCAAAATCCACCACAGTGTCCGGGTTGTGTAGACATAAGCCTCAATATATAGATAGGCTGACGAGTTCCGACAATAGTACAAGGAGGAAGAAGCGGTGAAGCTTTATTCTGAAGGAAGGGTACGGAGAGTAAACTAGTTATGATAATTCGATGGTGGATACGTGTGCTAAGATAGCGGCCACCATATTCACGAAAAGTTACATTCCCCGGAGTCAGTCCGATATAATTATCTGAATAACCTGAGCGCATTCCAATAATATACCTGTACTGTCCTCAAAGGGACAATATGCATAAGACAGTGAAATTCTGAATTACATGGTTGTATGGAAGCTAATAGTGTTCAAGAGAGGAGAGTCGGATGGACCCAGATTGTTGGAGGGTCACCAACGACATTTGTTATACATAGTGCAAATAAACATTTGTTCCAGTTGAATGCGGTGTTCCCATGTTTGTACTGGAGTTGCTACGTAGTATTATGTGGTCACTAAATATGTGTTGTATATAAACGGCCAACAACGGAGAAGTCAATCACCAACGCTTGAGGCAAAAGATCATGGGTAAACAAAGGCAGTGTGTACCAACCAACAGTTAACCAGCGCTACCACACCTACAAGAGGCCACTAGGCGTGATGGCCACTGACTGTTTTATCAGTCAGGGGCTAAGGATCCAAGAGTAAGAAGAAGAAGAATGTGTGGCATCTGTGAGTGATTATTGTTTTGATGTTTTGACAATTGTGGGTGGTTACCATGTTTTGATTTTCAACATCTATAGTGGGTTGTCAAGTTGTGATGTTTTGACAATTGTCGGTGGTTACCATGTTTTGATTTTCAACATCTATAGTTGGTTGTCACGTTTTGATGTTTGACATCTATAGGTCGTTATGGATGGGTGTGAAAAAAAATCGAAAAAAGGTGATTGTCTTACGAGGACAAAAGACAAAGAAAATAGCCAACTTTACGGCCACAAGGCCTTCGTCAGGGAAAGAAAAGAAAGTGAAGGCTAGATAGGACACATAAGAACCTAAATAAATATAAAAATTAAACCTAGGTACTTCCCTGAAGGCATCGAAGTCCTAACACTTTTGCTGCCCGCGAATGGACGAGCGTGCCTGGAAAAGGAAATGACTGCCACCACCGGATGTCACAATACATACTAAGAAACTAAAAAACGAAACTGGACAATAAACTACCCAAATGTAAAATTAGTGGGGACTGGAAATAGAAGAGGACAGAATGAGTTGGAGATAAATAAATATGAAATAAAAAATCAAGACATATTATAGGTCATTATCATGTTTTGGTTTTGGACATCTGTAGGTCGTTACCATGTTTTGGTTTTGGACATCTGAAGGTCGTTATCATGTTTTAAATCTGCAGCTATTTTCTTATGTTTGGCTCATTTTGATGTTTATTATTGGTTTTCTTTCTGTCTCTTATCTAATACTCACGCTTGATAGGTCGTAAGTAGAGTTGATAATTTCAACAAAACTGCTCCTTAATTAGTGCATGTACTGCGGTGTGCTCATTGTCATGATGTTTCTTCAAGATCTATGTTATCCTATTTATCCATCCTCTCCGGAGCTATGAAGAGAAAGACAGACCTGCTGCGGGTGGTCGGATCCAATGAGACTTTACGCGAATGTGGATGTCTGGAAATTGGCAAAATCCGTTCACGACTAGCTACCATCTGAACATCTGAAGTCATCAGTAATGTATTTCCAGTAATTTCTGTTTCTCGTCTCGCTGGTTTGCTCTGATAAAACTCTTTCCTGTCCATCTCTTGATGTTATCTTCCCACTAATTGTTGTTGTTTAACTAGAGCTGCCTAGCTTCTCGTTCTTTAGCAGCCAATACCAAGTTGAAGACTCCTTGGTATTATCTACACTGTAGATCTAGGCTTTTCCTGTGGCTTTTCTGCCATTTTGAAACGTGTTTAGTTGAGTCATGAGCTCCAGTTTCTCCAGCTTGGCTTGGAGTTGAAGGATCCTGACATCTGATCTCAACCTAGGAGTGAGAAGTATGTGGCATACTGGGCATTCCCCGCTATCCAAGGGGGCTCTCCAACTATGCAGAGCTAAAATACTAAACTTTGGTTCTAGGCTCTCCCACGGAAGTGTCATGTCCTGCATAGAGTCCCTTCTCAGCCTCCTCTGCACTGGGTCCATAGTGAGATCCTTCTGCATGCAATCAATCAAGTCAAAGAATTACGCCTGGGGCTCAAGCTTAGTGCGCAATGCCGGGTTCTCAACAAGTTTCACCACAGGGGGAATCCCTGGAAGTGTGTGGATGATTTCAAGAGTCGGTGAGGATGTAATTAGCCTCATAGATATAGGTTCACTTCAACGTGCATATTGTGCATAGCTGGTGGTCATATAAGGATGACTCCAGATATGCCTCCATGCATATCTTCCCACCTATCTTTCACTTGCTGATTTGTCTTCAACATTTCCTTCTATTATCGTTTTTCAAACAAATTGTTACGGAAATTATGAATAAAAGAGTGTATGAAAGTACTTTGGCAACTGCTAAAGTAAGTCCCCATGCTCCGTATGGATTTTAAAAGTTATCTTGTTCTGTGCTATTGATTGTCTTTTTTATTCCTTCTTCTTCTTAGTATCTACTGTTTGTGACGTGAATGTTCGCAGACAAGACTGACTGGTTTTCCGTTGAATGCCCGGAGTACAGCCGGGTTTCTGTCCCACTGATTTCCTTTGTGGTGTCCGCCATGCCATAGATTCATCATTGTCGTATTTGCTCAGTTACTTCTACATGAACCACATGAAGGCCTAAATAACTTTTCAACTTGCACACTAAATTGTAAGCTTCGTTTATGGCTTTGAAGACAGACTGCTTGTTTTAGAATGTAACGCCTTAAACCTTCAGTTTACCCAGCTGTAAATAGGTACGTGAATTTGCTTTTGAATTAGGGAAGGCAAATGTAGCAAGTAAGGCTATTGGTCACTCCACCTTACAAAGCTGGACCCAGTATATTGGAGTCTATAATTTTTGACACCTCTAGGGCAGTTTGTACTAAAATATTCTGGTCATGTGACATGACATACCACTTTGGCGCCAATCGTAATGGAAGGAAGAGTTGAAGGCAGACGTGCAAGAGGAAGACAGAGATATAAGTGAGAAGATAACATCAAGAGATGGACAGGAAAGAATATGTTAGAGAGTGAATCATCAAGACAAGAGACAGAAGACGTTGCAGCTGATGTTAGTGGCGACAGTACACATTTTCGCTTTACAGCAGATTCTACGATCAAACTCTTTCAAAAGATAATAAACGAGGAAGGTGAATGTGAAACATCAATACAGAACAGCAAGAGAGTAGGAATGGTGGCAGTTTCATTCAACAACACGAGATATTTTATTTTTAAATAAAATGTTACCTCGTTTTGGCGAGGCGCACGCTGTTCAACTTTGACACAAGATTCATCGGTTATATTAGGGCGCATGTCCTTGTGGTCTGGTTAATTTGTATCGACAACATGAGATAGATATTAGCATCCAAAGAAATAATTGACAAAATAAAAAATGAGCCAGGAAGTGTCACAAATACCCTTCATCACTGTATGGTGAAGAAACATGGACAATGAACAAGCAGTTATTAGAATTCAATCATTCATTGTCCTTTTTTGCCTCCCCCCCCGACCCCCCCTCCTACTCTCCATGGAGCTACCAATTCATCTGGCGCCTTTCAGGAACATACACCAAAGAAAGAACAATCTGAGGCCTTCGAAATTTGGACACAGAAGAGTAGGGCGCATCTCATGACAAGAGAAGAAAACAGATAAAATATTTTCACATGAAAGCTAGAAATAAAAATATAATACAGGTCTGTAACATTTAATTCGAAATCCTAGGGTCAGCTTTGTTTCGGAAACTGAAGTTTTTCGGTTTTCAGATGTCGCCCAAATCGGGTTCGAAAAGTAGCCCTAAAAAGCCCAAAGACCAAGTCGCTCGAACTGTGTTCGAAAAATAGCAAAAAATTGCCCAAAGAAAATTTCGATTTTCACAATATTTCGGTTTTCGGATGTTCTGATAAAAGGTTATAGATCCCTAAGTGAACAAGAAAGGGGGAAGAGGGGGGTGTGGTGTCGTAATGGCTAAGAGGTATGGCATCCGCTTCTAATACTAAAGGTGCCAGGTTCGGTTCCCAGTACAGGGAATATACTTGATGGACATTTTTCACAACCAGTGTGCCCCAATGATGTGAGAATCCCCTGTGATCTTATGGGTAGTCACATCTCATGTCTAACCTTCTTGGACAAGGGTGAAAGAATAGGAGGTCCCGTGTGCAGGTTGGACGCGTTAAAAATCTCTTGGCAGCTGGAAATCGTAAACAGTAGGCCATATGGCCGCTGCCCTGGCAAACATTTACACAATTAGGAAAAACCTTACTTACTTACTTACTTAGTCGTTCCCCTTCTACCGTGAGGTGTAGAGGTTTGGAAGAGAGAGCGCCAGACTATTCTATCAGCTGTCTTCTTCCTGGCCTGGTTCCATTCTAGTCCTCGCTCCTTCAAAGATTGTCTAATGTTGTCCTCCCAGCGGACTCTGGGTCGTCCTGGAGGTCTGGATCCCTGGCTCTTTGTTTCCCATGCTTGTCGTGGTAGCCGATCTTCTCCCATTCTGCAGACATGGCCAAACCATCTTAGTTGGGACTGTTCTATTTGGGTCTGCAGCGGATGGGATTTTAGGCCTTGACGGATCGTCTGGTTGCGGACCATGTCTCTTCTTGTTACTTCAACCACTTTCCTCAGATACCTCATTTCTGAGGTTTGGATCTGGCTTTAGTGGGTTGTAGTCATTGCCCACGACTCGTTGGAATGAGTGATAGATACAGTGAGAGCTGGTGAAAAGCAATAGAATTTCCAACACGTGAGATGATAGAATGTGATATAGAGGATGTCTTTGAGAATCGAGATAATCTTCTCTCTCTCACCTATCTTCTACGACCGCTTTTAAAGGCGTCAGACAGTCTAAACACAGATATATATATATATATGTTAATATATCTCTATCTACTCACGGGCACGCACATACACGTGACGACAGTTAAACACACAGACGTGGGAATCTATAACAATGAATTTATATGTATTATTGAACGAGCTGACCAACGCACCGATTTAGTTCAAGAGATTTTTTTATTATTATCATCTAAAAAAAATCTTCTCACAACACCAAAAATTACATCAAGGAAAAACATATACAAATAGTCATAGAATTCAAGAAAAATGCTACAAGGATGATAGCCGTTAGAATCCTACTCTAGGTTTAGCCCACAGCCCCGTTAAGAGAACAGATGATGGCTCAAAGAGTTATAGATACATAGGGTTGAGTCTAAGAGGTTTCTTTCTTTCTCGTGAATGTATGAACAGAGTTGGATAATCTGATTTAGCCTAAGGAAAAAAAGAAACTCTAGCATTTGTAACAAATTCTGCAGATTAAAAACAAGTTAAGACAGCAAAAGGGTGACAATAATACACCGGTAAAATAACACTCAGACCTGTGTACTCTCATTCATCCAGCCATGGCCTTTCTCACACATATATACTCACAACTTTGCTCGCTGCCTCTGGGAACATAATAATTCTAGGACCTTCACACAGACCCGAAAATGCAGTCATCGACCAAGAAATCCCCAGTTCCAAAAGACGTACTGAACTTTCTGTCTCCGGGAACGATTCCTTGGGTGTTCTAACTTTTCGAATGTCTGATTTAAGTCACATAAAATTTGTCCAGGCGCGAAAGTTAGCAGAGCACAATGTCATTAGCTTTGGATTCTAGGATTTAAGAAATGTCAGATCGGTGTCTTCTTTCAGGCAGGTACTATATTTGGTCACCACAATACTAGTCACAATCTCTGCCGGAATGTTAATCTTGTAATATTCTCGCCGCCAGGCAGCATGTACATTTAAATTTGTGGAGCAATATGAACTGGCTCAAAAGCCCAATATATTTCTATCTTTAGAAACCGTTAGTGGGATTGCTATTACTGTCTCTCTCTGATGGCTTATGTACTGTCAGACCCGTGTTACTTGAAACAAAACAAAAAAAACCCACGTGGTTAAAGATAGGAAATGTCTATGCTTCTCACAAATATGTGTCTTTACTAAACGCTGGCAAGTTGGGTACCACCGTTTCACTATATAAAAGAAAGAACACATATCAAATAATTTACATATATGTACTCAATATAACTTACATTTTAATAGCAAGCCTACAGCTTGACTTATATTTAAAACTTCCCGTAAAATAAGTTATATTAAATAAATCAAACATGATGAATTAGAAAATACATACGTATTTCGTCAACACTCAATGATGTATCTAGCGTTATAAGTTTAGTTTTTAAAATATATTATCTCGTCTGATTATTTAGAAGTTAAATTAAATTTCTTTATTAGCCGACTGAATTTAAGCAAGAAATATAATTTCTGTTTTCCACTGAAACGCGTCACTAGAAAATAATACAGACTATATAGATTAAGCACTCTGTTCAAAAGAACTAGTTTAAAATTAAATCGGCTATTTAACACTTAATCACTTCACAAAATTCTAGAGAACTACTCTATAATATTTACCTCAAAACACAGCACTACAGGATATCGCACAATTAAGAATTTTTACGCTTATATTTATGGAAGTCTAGAAGTTCGACAAATTGTCGCAACAAACTAAGAAACTTCGCTTATACAGCTCTACTCTTCGCGAACCACCTGTCTACTGCGATTTATTGAGAAGAATGAAAATAAAGTTTCAAACTAGGTTAATATTTTAAACCAGACAAGGATGAACTATTATTTCGTAGAACAAAATGCTCTCCCCTTTCCGGCTTAAACGATACGTTTAACACCTAACATTTCGTAACTGCCACCTACTGACCAAGATGTACGCGTGTCAGTTTCAAATCTCAGACAACCGTCTGCTCTGGGCGAAAGCGGGTTGGCAGTTTTAGCACCTACGTTAGTGTCAGGTGAAACTGGTAGACCAAAAGTCTGCTCATGTCCAGCGAAACGAATTTCTCACACCCCAGGCCCAGCAATCCGGTCGGGCCGCGCTCTGACCAGGGAAACTGCAGACGTATGTCTGGCGAGAACTGTATATTCACAGCTATGGTTCGACCGGCAGAGACTAACATCTCTGTAATAAAATTACGCATCCCAGTATGAGAAAAAAAACCCGGTAAAGTTTTAGAATACTGAAGAAAATATTTTTCGCAAACGAGTGATGCGAAAAATACAGGAAAAACAAGTAAGGAAAGATAATAAAATGAAAGGATTTGGGTGAGAGAATAGGAAGAAGATGTAGGTAATTTAATGACATAAAGACCTACGTGACAGGACGTCCCCCCTTAAGATATGGAAGCACTCCATATCTACGTTATGGAATTAAATTTCCTATAACCGTAGCTTCGGGGTGTCTGTCTTCTTCCCTCTCATCTTCCCCCTCCATCTCCCTCCAATTCCTACTCAAGTCTACTCCCCAAAGTTTCCTTCCTCTGGAATGTCTCCCAGGCGCGCTTGAAAGAGCGTCGCCGCTTCTGACATTTTTGAAAGATTTCCTGTGATAGCGGTGGAATATCCCTGCCACTATCATCATCTTCGTCAGCTCTGGCGATCGTCAGGAGATGGTCGGAGGTTGGCACTGGTCTTTCCAAGTATCTCTTTAAGAGATTTAAATGGAAAACCTTTTCCTTTCCTTGAATAGATATCTGGTAGTTAGCCTTAGACATCTTTTTCAGGACGGTAAACGGCCCTTGCCATCCGATCTTCAGTTGGTTGTTCTCGGTCGGGAGTAACACCAAAACTTTCTCTCCTGTTTCCAGTTCTCTCTCTTTCGCGACTTTCCTGTATCGGTTAGCGTGCTTGGTGCGTGCTCGCTTAAAGTTAGTCGTTGCTAGGTCCCACCCTAGTTTCAACCTTTCCTTTAAAACCGACACATATTTACTTGCTGAGACAACTGTCTCATCCGCCTTCTCGTCTGTCAGAGACTGAAGTAAGGCTTCAAGCGGGCCCTTAATGGGTCTGCCGAATAAGAGTGTCGCTGGCGGAAATCCTGTGGAAGTATGAGGAGATTCTGTGTAGCCAAATAAAGCTCCAGGAATACAAAGGTCCCAATCTTCAGGTTTCACTTGTGCCAGTTTACTTAGCAGCATGTTGAGGTTTCCATTAGCACGTTCCACGAGCCCATTTCCGGTCGGAGTATATGGCTTAGTGTGGATGTGTTGGGTCCTCAAGATCTTAACGATCTCATCCATCAACAGGTTTCGGTATGGAGATCCGTTATCCGTCAACACTTGCTGCGGGAATCCCAACCGAGTGAAAATCTGCACGAGGGCTTCTGCGACATGCTTGGCATCTGCGCATGTTAGCGGGATAGCTTCTGCCCATAAAGTGCATGTATCGACTAAGGTCAGGATAAACCTGTTCCTTCTTTTAGTCCTTTCGAAAGGCCCTAAAATGTCGATCACAACCCGTTCGAATGGTGTTCCCACTATTGGCATTTCACCCATGTGGACTGGAGGTGTCCGTTGCTTGGGTGGTACACGTTGGCACTGGGCACAGGATTTGACGTACCTGATAATATCAGTGTTTACTCCTGGCCACCAATAATGAGTGGTTATACGTTGGTTTGTGGCGTTCTGTCCCATATGTCCGCTAAAGGGAAGAGAGTGCCCCATTTCTAGGATTTGGCTTCTGTACTGTTTCGGTACTAGGAGCTGGTTGTAACCTTGGTCAGGCTTGCCCGTTCTCCGATAAAGTACGCCATCCTTAGAAAAAATGTCCCCGTGCTGTTTGGGTTCTGTAAAGTATGCTTGCACACACTGTTACTGTAAAATGTCAGTCTGTAAAGAAGTATCAGTTGTATACTGTAAACCTTCTGTAAAGTGTGGTGTATTCTCTTTCTTCTGTAAAGCTCCACTATCAATCACTGTAGCATGTTGTTTGTGGTGCCACTACTGTATGTGTCCATGGTAGTGTACAGAGTTGTCGAGATCAGGCATGCTCTAGTCTACCCAGCTGTAAATGGGTAACTCACCCTAGTCCTAAGTTAGGGAAGGCAAAGGCAGCTGTAAACAGTAGTTTCCCTCTAAGGCTCCAGGGGAAGCAGGCCCTAAACTTGGTCACTTCAACCGACGCAGGATGGTGTAGATATGGGTAGAAGTGTAGAGTGTGTTTACCGCGAATGGTGTACTGTTCGTGTTCTGACCAATCTAAACACTCATTCACTTGTGTCTACAAGGCACCAATGCAGACTGCTGGAATCTTTGTTTGCACAGTTTATTTGGACGCTCACACTGGGACATAACGAGTAAATCATGGGTATGTTGACATATCAATTTGCAGGCATACATAGTAGATCCTATGTCATGGCACATTCATAAATAATAGGTAGTACATCAATGGCCGCATCCCCTATCTGACTAAGCGCGTCAGTGAAGGCGGATCGGTAAGTAACTAAAGTTGCTTTATATTCACAGTTTATCATATTGTGAAACCACGATAAGGGGTTTCTATCCAAATTGAGATCTCCTTGCCACTATCCGAATAATAAGATACATGCCCCGTTCTTTAGACAGTGATCCAAAAAATGCGATGACAGGAATGTAACATGGCCGCCTACCTGAGTTGTCGCTCACTCGCTCACAGGAGGATATATATATATAAGCCAAAGTTAATTTGCAATACATATGCATAATTTCATAAAGTTCCTCCATACAGATCTACCGTAATCCAGTTACCTCACGTAGACATAATTACAGTATGGAGCCTGTCATCTCCGTCGATACAAATTTGACCCTAGCGTTGCGAAGCACAAAATTCCCGCTAGGCCTAACCGACCTGAGATCATCAAAACAGGGACTGGAATTACCTGGAGTCCGAATCATACATGGTACCGTACATTAGGAGAGTCTCTAACACAAAACTCTAGTAGAGACACAATCTCCTATAGAAGAAAAAAACTACTTCGTAAATCATTTTTACTGAAGAATATACCAGCCCTGGAAAAATGCGTACCCGCCATTGTCACGGTACATCGGAACTCATCACGACTAGACAAGACAACTCCTACTTCCGCTAGAGCGGTGTAACAAGAATATAGTCCTGCCTACCCATCCAAAATATACAATATAGGACTGATTCTACTTGTACTAATAATATGTAATACATATGAATTCAGGCCATAAACATAATAAGCAAATTAATCTATTTTCTGGCCCTAAGAAATAGGTACAGACAAGGGTGTCATATCCATGCGCCGAATTAATATCAAGAACGATTACTCCTATAATCAACAGGGTAAAACAATTATGGATTATCTAGCCTTCCCCATAGACAGCATTTTCATACACAAATGAATGAATGTCTATATCTTTTCCATATTAAATAGCCATATCGATTTTTGTAATATGTGCGTCAAAATATGCACGCAACAGGTTCCTTAGCCATGGGCAGTTTCCTAAAGCAGGGTGCCAAAGTAGGGTCCTTGTATTGCGCTTCTTTAAGTTCCATAGGTAACAAATTAGGCGCAGGCTCCCGTTCATTCTTGGTTTGCCCTCTTGTAGTTACCGCTGCCACAATCGGTTCTTCCGGTTTCCCAATACACACGTATCTCCCGCCGAGTATGACTGGGTAGATGGGATCATCCATAACAGCTGCTTTGATCATGCCTCTGACAAAATCAGAGTGTATCTCCACCAATGCAATGGGAAGCGCTGTAGGTGCATCACTCTTACGAACTCCGCAAAGTTGGACGGTCTCTGCTGTCTCTTGACCGGGTTTGACCAGGTTTCTGGCAACAATGCAATCATAAGAAAGCCCCGTGTCAAATAAGCAAGAAGTTTGAGAACCGTTCAAAGTAACAATACCTCGCGTTGAGGGTCTATCCCCAACAGGTTGGGAATCACTGTCAATAATTCCGCCTTGCGAGACTGTTAATAAGCATCCGATGCGTTTCGGCTCGGTGTGCTCGGTCTGATCATATGTCCCGTGCTCAGGGGTTCTCCCTTTGCCACCTTGACCTTTCTGGCCACGCTGCCATGTAGGGCGGTCGGGTTGATCAGACTGTTTGGGGTGGTTGGGGTACTTGTTCTTGTAGAACTTGGATTTTTCAGGAGGGGGGTTTTGAGGTCCAGTTTCTCTGTGGTTATTTTGGTTAGAAGCCTGAGAAGATTGCTCTAGGTTATGTTTTCGAAAATGCTCCTCTGTCGGTTTCCGCTTTGTGGCCGGTAGTTCAGCCAGCGCATTTTGGTAACGCTCAGACTTTTCCAAAATGTCTTCAAGTTTTTCTGCCCCCTGCTCAGCGAGAAATCTCCGGGTATCAGCAGACAATGTGTTCTTTATTTGTTCTGTTAAAACAAATTCCTCAAGACCTTCGTAGGTAGAGGGGAGCTGTGAGAGCTCTAGGCACTTTGTCAGATAACCCTTCAAACGAGACGAGAACTGCTGAAAAGTTTCAGAATTCTCTTTCCGGCTGTTGCGGAACAGTTGCAAAAATTTGCGAGTGTTCATTTCAAAGCGCTCCAGTAACGCTTTCTTCAACAGATCATAGTTGTCTTGTTGGCTGCTTTCCAGTTTGGCGTAAACATCATACGCAGAACTTTTCAAAGCCTGGGAAAGCTTCATGTTCCAACGCGACCTCTCTAAACCGTACAGAGTTGCAATTTTCTCAAATTTTTCTAACCATGTGTCAATCTTCTCATTTGGACAAGGGAAAGATTCTAGCGGAAAAGACATAGCAGTGAGGTGAAGAGATTGACTGTTAGAAGGATCAGTTAAGGAAGAATGAGGAGAAGACTCTCCATTGCTGGAGGTAGAGGCAGCACCACGACTTTGAAGTTCTAGAGCTTTAAGAGCCAACTCATGTTGTCTCTCCTTCTCTCTTTCCTCTCTCTCCTCCCTCTCCTTCTCATGCTGTCTCTCCTTCTCTTTTTCCTCACGCTGTCTCTCCTTCTCTCTTTCCTCATGCTGCATCCTGCGAATTTCCATTTCCTCGTCCATCTTCTTCTGCTGTAAAGCTTCGGCTGCTTTTCTCTCCGCGTCATATCTCTCGAGTTCGTCTCTGACAAATGCTTTCGCTTCCTCTCCTTCCAGTCCCTCCTCTCTCGCTTCGTCCCTGAGGAGTTGTCTAAGCTTTGCCCTCTCGGCCATATTATGTCAGTGACTGAGACTAGTGGAGAAAGAAAATAGGAAAAAGGATACACTGGTTCCTACCACTTACGAGAAAAAAATTACCAAAAAATCAAAAGATGATATATTTAACCCTGGGATACCTCCTCCAAAATAAAAATCTAACTATCGCTGCTATTAATCGGCAATAAAGCACCTAATGCAAAACACGACTACGCCAACTAAATGGTAGTTAATATTACTTCTGAAAAATAAGTTGCTACAGTGGAAACAAAATAATTATTGTAAAAATTAAAGAGAAAAATAATCCCTTAATTTTAATCCACTATCAAGTTTACCCCTGAAGACAGTTAGGGTGAGGGAGGCAATTAATCTGGACAAATAGTCCGAAACGCACTCCTTAACTTTAGTTCAAACACCTTCCTGCTTCAGAACCCTTGTGAATGTTATACACTCACAAAACTTTACCAGCGTTTAGTATTACAAAATCATTAATTAACATGTATTCCGACAAAATCAACCTGTAAACCAAATGTATAATGCTTCTTAATGCTGTGGAAAAAAAACTTATCAGTTTGTGTGGTCAGCACGCCCGTAAACAGATCGTTAGTCTAGGGGATAAATTATTTAAAGATATAACAACTCACAAGACATCACACTCTTACTCTATTTCAGAATAAAGAATCTTAAGTTCAAAATCCAGATAGACGAGTCCACATTTGTCGTACTCGTCTTCCTATTCTAAGTTCAAAAATCCGTCGGGCGAGACCACATTTGTCGTATCGCCTTAGGATTTTGGGTTCAATTCCCGGTAACGAGCGACCATTTGTCGTACTCGTCTTCCTATTCTAAGTTCAAAAATCCGTCGGACGAGAACCCATTTGTCGTAGATTTTAGATAGGAGTATTAAGACTTGGGTTAGGTCCCTTCTGAATAGGTTGGAATGAGTGATAGATACAGTGAGAGCTGGTGAAAAGCAATAGAATTTCCCACACGTGAGATGATAGAATGTGATATAGAGGCTGTCTTTGAGAATCGAGATAATCTTCTCTCTCTCACCTATCTTCTACGACCGCTTTTAAAGGCGTCAGACAGTCTAAACACAGATATATATATATATATATATATATATATATATATATATATATATATATATATATATGTTAATATATCTCTATCTACTCACGGGCACGCACATACACGTGACGACAGTTAAACACACAGACGTGGGAATCTATAACAATGAATTTATATGTATTATTGAACGAGCTGACCAACGCACCGATTTAGTTCAAGAGATTTTTTTATTATTATCATCTAAAAAAAATCTTCTCACAACACCAAAAATTACATCAAGGAAAAACATATACAAATAGTCATAGAATTCAAGAAAAATGCTACAAGGATGATAGCCCGTTAGAATCCTACTCTAGGTTTAGCCCACAGCCCCGTTAAGAGAACAGATGATGGCTCAAAGAGTTATAGATACATAGGGTTGAGTCTAAGAGGTTTCTTTCTTTCTCGTGAATGTATGAACAGAGTTGGATAATCTGGTTTAGCCTAAGGAAAAAAAGAAACTCTAGCATTTGTAACAAATTCTGCAGATTAAAAACAAGTTAAGACAGCAAAAGAGTGACAATAATACACCGGTAAAATAACACTCAGACCTGTGTACTCTCATTCATCCAGCCATGGCCTTTCTCACACATATATACTCACAACTTTGCTCGCTGCCTCTGGGAACATAATAATTCTAGGACCTTCACACAGACCCGAAAATGCAGTCATCGACCAAGAAATCCCCAGTTCCAAAAGACGTACTGAACTTTCTGTCTCCGGGAACGATTCCTTGGGTGTTCTAATTTTTCGAATGTCTGATTTAAGTCACATAAAATTTGTCCAGGCGCGAAAGTTAGCAGAGCACAATGTCATTAGCTTTGGATTCTAGGATTTAAGAAATGTCAGATCGGTGTCTTCTTTCAGGCAGGTACTATATTTGGTCACCACAATACTAGTCACAATCTCTGTCGGAATGTTAATCTTGTAATATTCTCGCCGCCAGGCAGCATGTACATTTAAATTTGTGGAGCAATATGAACTGGCTCAAAAGCCCAATATATTTCTAGTCTTTAGAAACCGTTAGTGGGATTGCTATTACTGTCTCTCTCTGATGGCTTATGCACTGTCAGACCCGTGTTACTTAAAACAAAACAAAAAAAACCCACGTGGTTAAAGATAGGAAATGTCTATGCTTCTCACAAATATGTGTCTTTACTAAACGCTGGCAAGTTGGGTACCACCGTTTCACTATATAAAAGAAAGAACACATATCAAATAATTTACATATATGTACTCAATATAACTTACATTTTAATAGCAAGCCTACAGCTTGACTTATATTTAAAACTTCCCGTAAAATAAGTTATATTAATTAAATCAAACATGATGAATTAGAAAATACATACGTATTTCGTCAACACTCAATGATGTATCTAGCGTTATAAGTTTAGTTTTTAAAATATATTCTCTCGTCTGATTATTTAGAAGTTAAATTAAATTTCTTTATTAGCCGACTGAATTTAAGCAAGAAATATAATTTCTGTTTTCCACTGAAACGCGTCACTAGAAAATAATACAGACTATATAGATTAAGCACTCTGTTCAAAAGAACTAGTTTAAAATTAAATCGCCGATTTAACACTTAATCACTTCACAAAATTCTAAAGAACTACTCTATAATATTTACCTCAAAACACAGCACTACAGGATATCGCACAATTAAGAATTTTTACGCTTATATTTATGGAAGTCTAGAAGTTCGACAAATTGTCGCAACAAACTAAGAAACTTCGCTTATACAGCTCTACTCTTCGCGAACCACCTGTCTACTGCGATTTATTGAGAAGAATGAAAATAAAGTTTCAAACTAGGTTAATATTTTAAACCAGACAAAGGATGAGCTATTATTTCGTAGAACGAAATGCTCTCCCCTTTCCGGCTTAAACGATACGTTTAACACCTAACATGTCGTAACTGCCACCTACTGACCAAGATGTACGCGTGTCAGTTTCAAATCTCAGACAACCGTCTGCTCTGGGCGAAAGCGGGTTGGCAGTTTTAGCACCTACGTTAGTGTCAGGTGAAACTGGTAGACCAAAAGTCTGCTCATGTCCAGCGAAACGAATTTCTCACACCCCAGGCCCAGCAATCCGGTCGGGCCGCGCTCTGACCGGGGAAACTGCAGACGTATGTCTGGCGAGAACTGTATATTCACAGCTATGGTTCGACCGGCAGAGACTGACATCTCTGTAATAAAATTACGCATCCCAGTATGAGAAAAAAAAACCCGGTAAAGTTTTAGAATACTGAAGAAAATATTTTTCGCAAACGAGTGATGCGAAAAATACAGGAAAAACAAGTAAGGAAAGATAATAAAATGAAAGGATTTGGGTGAGAGAATAGGAAGAAGATGTAGGTAATTTAATGACATAAAGACCTACGTGACAACATCCATCTTCGTTTTCTTACCAACCTCTTTCTTGCTGAGGAATCCACGATTTATGGCCTGAAAAAGTCTCCCAGCCGCTGCTTTTCGAGTGGCCAACTCTTCTTTGATGCCTCCCTTTCGGTCTATAATAGCTCCGAGATATTAAAGTGGTCGACCTGCTCCAGGACCTGTTCTCCCAACTTAATCTGATGTTTTCTTTCTTCTCGTGATATCACCATGGATTTTGTTTTAGAGCTGCTTATGACCATCCCTCTCTTCTCCAGCTCTTCCTTCCAGACTTGCAGGTTGGATTGGAGATGTGCCTCTGATTTAGCAATCAGGGCAACATCATCAGCAAATGCCAGCTCCGAAATATAGACCTGTCTCATCTTCCAGTACCCCACTGAATACTTTCTTGTTCTCTCCTTACATGCCTTGATGACATCGTCCATAAGGAGTATGAAGAGGTAAGGTGATTGGATATCACCTTGTCTTACACCAGTGGTGGTCCTGAACTCTTCTGACTTATGGTTTGCTGTCCTCACATAATTTCTGCAAGACTTGTAGAAGCTCTGTATAGCATGAATCAAAGGTGCTGGAATATTCTTCCTTGCCAAACAGTCCCAAAGTTTGCTCCAGGGGACCCTGTCAAACGCCTTTTCCAGATCTATGAAACAAAGATGGATCTCACTCTTATACTCAAGGGCCTTTTCACTCAGCTGTCTGAGTGTGAAGATTAGGTCTTGAGTACTTCGGTTTGCTCGGAATCCGCACTGGACCTCATCCAATTGTGGCTCAGCTAGGCGTCGGAGTCTCTGCTCTAGGATTCTAGAGTAGATTTTACCAGGGACACTGAGAAGGGATATGCCTCTATGGTTTCCACATTGTCGATTGTCACCCTTTTTGAAAATTGGTGTTATGATGGCAATCCTTTGGTATGGTCTTGTTGCACCATGCTGCCTGTAGGACCTTTAAGGGTAATAGGTCGCCTGATGCTCCCATGTACTTAACCATTTCTGGTGTTATACCATCATGCCCTGCTGCTTTGCCCATCTTGATTTTCTCTAGTGCTGCCCTCAGTTCTTCCATCTTTATGTCATCTTCACCATCATTGGTTTTCTCTTCTGTGCTAGTGGTTATCATTTCTGATGCTTTACCATGCTCACCATCCAGGAGTTCTGAGAAATATTCTTTCCATTACTTCCTTCGGGGCAGTAAGCAATTTGCCTTGCTTGTCCTTTATAAATTTGATAGGGCATTGTTTTTCCTTCCTCGTGTTCTTTAGGGTCTTATAGAACAATTTCTGGTTTTCTTGTGCATCTTTTTCTAGCTTTTCTCCAAATTCTTCCCAGGACTTCTGTTTTGCTGCTAGCACTTTGTTCTTTGCTTCTGTTCTGAGTGTCACATATTCTCTATATTTTTCCATTTGTCCTGTTGTGTTTTTAGCTCCTAAGTATTGTCTCCATGTTATTTTCTTCTCTCTTATTTTCTCTTTGACTTCCTCTGTCCACCAAGGTGTCCTCTTTCTCTGGTTCCCAAGTCGGACTTCGCATGCTTCTGCAGCAGCTGTCTTTATGATATCCTTGAATTTATTCCAGAGGGTTTCCAAGTCATCAGGTCGTTCTTCTGTGTTGCTCACTGCTGTAGCAATAAGCCCCTGATATCTGGTCTTATTTTCTGGCTCTCTCAGCTTGTAGGTCCTAATGCTCATTTCTCCTGCTCGTTTACTTGGTTTCTTGCGTGATGTTGGGCAGTTCCTAGGCTGAGCAACTCTTTCAGTTGTTCGTTTGATTGTTAGCAGGTAGTGATCACTTCCAATCTCTGGCCCCCTCCAGACTCTAGCATCTCGGACATATTTGAATTAGCTTCTCCGAACAATGGCATAGTCGATCACTGACTTCTCATTCTTTGTTGGTTCACATCTAGTGTATGCATGTATGCGCTTATGGGGGAACTTTGTGTTTGTAATGATCAGATTCTGCTCACTGCAGAATCTAAGGAGTCGCTTTCCATTGTCATTGAGAGTATCTTCTCCATATCTTCCGATATTTCCACTCCATCTAGCATGGTCATTTCCAACTCTGGCATTAAAATCTCCGAGCATGATAACTTCATCTAGGCAGTCATCCACTGTCCTTTGAAGCAGTTAGAAGAATTCCTCCTTGACCTCTGCTCTCTCATCCTCATTTGGCCCATACACTATGACCAGGTTGACTATGGTTTCTCCTTCTTTTAGTTTTACAACCATAATGCGCTCCGAGACAAAGTTCCATCCCTTGATACTATCTTTTTGATTTTGGGCCACAATGCAACCCACGCCCCCTTTAGCTCTTTCAGATATGGGTACACCACGGTAGAGCAACGTGTTGCCATCGAGATCCATGACTCCTTGTCCTTTTTTCTTCGTTTCCGTTATAGCCAAGGTTTCTAGTTTTGCTTTCCTCATCTCTTCCACCAGCTCCTCTTCCTTCCCATTTATACTTCTTGTGTTCCAAGTTCCATAAGTCGTAGTCCGTAGTCCGTTCCAGTTCGTCGCCTTTAGAATCAGTCCGGTTTTCTCTCTTGTATTGCTCGTAATCATAGTTTAAGACAAACAGGTGATTGGCCTGTTGTGCCTTTGCATGGTGGAAGGGCTGCCTCCTTACGGCCTCCATGCAGGCCGCCCTCCTCCTTTTTCATCCGGGCTTGGGACCGGCATAGGCGGAGTTTAGGAAAAACCTACCCGCCACAAATATATTTATATAATGTGTGATTCCTGTATGCATACACTGGTATCCTCGCCGGTGCTAAGAAGTTAGTGCACTGTGCTGAGATTCCCCCTTGTGGGATCTAAGGGAGGAGATCGGAGCACTGGTGGAGATATCCCCGTATGCTATGAAGATTGTCCGTAACACCAAATCCAAACCAAGTGAACAAGATCAAAATTAGACAAGTGAACAAGATCAAAATTAGACAAGTGAACAAGATCAAAATTAGACAAGTCAACAAGATCAAAATTAGACAAGTGAACAAGATCAAAATTAGACAAGTGAACAAGATCAAAATTAGACAAGTCAACAAGATCAAAATTAGACAAGAGAACAAGATCAAAATTAGACAAGTGAACAAGATCAAAATTAGACAAGTCAACAAGATCAAAATTAGACAAGTCAACTATTTAGAAAATGTAGCTTCACAAAAGGTGACGGGTAGATATAAGTTAACCATTGCTCAGTTAGTCATTTCTTACGAAATGCGTGACTGAAATAGTTGTTGCATTTTCGTTTGCGTGCGCTGAAAAAACCGTGTGAACGAACGAACGAACTTTATTTTCAAAGGGTTGAGAATTGGGCACACAGGCCCCTGACATTCTGCCCGTCCTTTCTCTCACCTTTCATACTGAATTCATTTATTTTCATATGCATTTTACATATCAATGTTAAGGAATTCAACGTTGTAAAGTAAAATAATAAAATAGCACACTCATATTAACATTAATTACTTATAAGCATGACATAAAATATGTTGAAAAGTGCAAACATCGTCATTAGAACCTACAGTTGATATTATAAGAAAAGATAATCCGATTAGGAGCATGTAATCAGAATTCAGAAACTATTCAAAAAGTCTATTATTGCATAAATAGGGACTGAGGTTGTTTCTTAGGTTATGTGGAAGACAATTCCAAAGATGAGTAGCAGAGTACGCTAAGCTTTTCTTGAATAAGTCAAGCCTAGGCTTGGGCACTTGCAATCTGTTAAAGCGTTGACTGCGTCTTTCATTGTATTTGAACATTGGCCACAGATATGCTGGAGCATTGTGTGACAGGATTTTGTAAATAAATTTAGCTTTGTTAAACAAAAGGCGCTTTCTTAAGGGCAGTATTTGTAGATTTGTATAGAGATCTACACACTGAGTTAGGCAGTTGTCAGAGACTAGACGCACTGCACGCTTTTGTAGTGAACGGAATCTCTTTGTGTTGGACATTTTGCAACCATCCCAGATTGTGGAGCAATTGTCAAGGTTTGCTTGCATGTGAGATATATAGAACAATTTTCGTGCACCTTCATCTGAATTGTGTAATATTTGTCTAGTTGATATTAAAATGCATTTTGTTTTAATGATATTTATTAGCATGCGATTACTGTGCTCCACTTAATCAGATTATCTGTATCCTTTTGTAACGATAGTTCGAGTGTGTTACAACTTTTATCACTCTTGTAAACAGTACAGTCGTCTGCAAAAAGGTCAAAAGATGAGTGCTTGATGTGAACTGGAAGGTCATTAATGTATATGGTAAAAAGTAGAGGACTGTTACGTACATTTATTACCTAAGGGGGTAGTCTTCGGTCCTGCCAAATGTACGCACCAGTTTTATGTAGTTATATTATTTGTGCGTTCGATTGATTCACGCACTGACGTGCACAATGCTGTGTGAGTTGCTTTGGACGCACGTGTAACCTAGTTGAGTAGTTTGTGACGTCAGGTTTTGAAGTGGAAACATGGAACTGGCTTGTGTCCATGATTGTAATTTTATATTGTGTATCCAATGGCATGTTGAAGGAAGCCATTTATTATTGTGATTTGTATTGGTCTTCAGGTCGAAGCCAATCGCAGTTATGTCACGTAAGTTATCGCCCACTTCTTATTTTAATGCTGCATAAAAAGGCCGCTCTACTACTAATCTAGCGGGAATTTTATCATTCCTAGAATGGATCTACAGAGTCGCTTGCCTTTAAGATTTGGATCGTAGACGGAGAATTCCTACGAGTAGAAGAAGTTATATTGTTTACCTTATGCACATGTTTTAAATGCCGTACATGCTTCAATGCCAAAGTCGTGGCACGGATGTAAAGAGAGGTTAGCCAACTGAAAGCCTTTAACTGATAGGATTATCGTATATGACTTTGTGTGAAATTATATGATGTACAACGCTATGTAGGATGAACGTCTGGGAATTTTAACAAATGTAATATGGAAGATTTCATCCCAGAGTATGAATACGTTACCATGATAGACGTCCTTGAAAGAAGGTCAACGGTCGTGACTGAGAAGGATATTATACGGTAACAGTTTTGTAATCCTTAGTCTATGGACAGAGGTCTTTACTAGAAGAGAATCTTCAGGAACTTTAGCAGCAATAATTAATATGTTGTCGTGTGATCTTTGCGCCTGTGACGATGTCCGTCTTGTCCACTTCGTGTCCTGGTGAATAAAATCTATGTAAAGTTACCAACGACTTGTGTGCTGCCAATACTTGACCAGTTCACCCAATTCAAGATACTTGTTGGTTTTCGTTTGAAAAAAACATTGTTGACATTTATTCCGTTGTAACCATTCGCGTTTCAATTCATCACTATGAAAACGACACCAACAATAACTGGTAGGCCAGTGCGGTCTGGAAGTGATTTCAAAGGAACGTACCCATCCAATTGATCGTTTGAAAAGAAGAATGTTTACTTTCAAGGCGACATCATCTCAATTTGGATCCTAGCGGAATATGAATCAAAATCAACTCAAATGCTCAAGGTCTTCAATCAACCTCCACGTCAAGTTTCACAGTGACTGATTACTTGGAGATCATCTCTTCATCATTATTACGTGCGAGCTAGTTTGATATACGCAGAGCGAAGTATTGCATCCTCTAACGTACATACACGGGGACAAGGCACTTTGATTTTTACCTGCACGCGAGCTAAGTATAACTTGTATCCGTTATACACTTTATTACAATTAGCTGTGCCTTAAATGTCCATATATATATATATTTTCTATGTTATGTGTTATGTTTTGTGTATTCTTCGCGGGAGGTTGGGAGGTAGATCTGACGAACGAGATCCATCTCGAAGCCAATTCGGGCTCTTCTTCAGACGTTCTGTAGGGATCATTTTGTAAGTTTCAATTGAGCGATAGTTCCGGTACAAGGCTAGAAACCTTGCCGAAGTTCCGATCGCTAGTTGCTTCTTATAATACTATCTATTTAGCTGTTTCGTCACGTTTAATAGCTATTTTTACTTGTACCTTGGTTTTATGATGAATTTTGTTTGTATTTCGCGTCCATCTCACCTTTCCTGTCGTTTAGTTTTTTACAAAACCTATGTTTTTTACACTGTGTTGTCAATTGTCTTGTGCATTATTTAATCGCAGTTATCATCGTAATTCTTTACGACATTCCATTTTAGTTTCTCATTTTATTTTAATTGGATTTCTGCGAACGTCTTCGTTTGTTTTGAATATCTTGTCGTGTCATTATTGTGCTATTGTCTGTCACATTACTGCTTTCACACCATTACATGTTATAAATTACATTATTAATTATTAATATTATTGCCTATTATATAAATTGATTTTACCGTTCTAGAACAGGAACGAAGAACACTAGTTGTAGTAACACTTTTAAATAGTATTATTACATAATAATATTGAAATGGCTACCTTAGACTATTTCATTAAGCAAGCAAAAGCTTTGCAAATACCTGCTGAAGAGGTAAGACAATTCGCTATGTCAGAATATAAGAAAGCTCAAGAAATAGAAGCTGATCAGAGAAGGTTAGAAACTTTACGTTTGGAAAATTTGAAATTTGAGGCAGATCAAAAACGGATTGAGGCTGAGGAACAAGAGAAGAAGATGAAATTTGAGGCAGATCAAAAACGGATTGAGGCTGAGGAACAAGAGAAGAAGATGAAATTTGAGGCAGATCAAAAAAGGATTGAGGCTGAGGAGAATGAAAAGAAGAGGAAATTTATAGCTGAGGAAGATGAGAAAAAAATGAGATTAACTGCTGAGGAAGATGAGAAAAAAAATGAGATTAGCCGCTGAATTAGAAGAGAAACGATTTCTGCGAGAGGCAGAACAGAAACAAAAGGAGGCTGAAGAAAGACTTAGAAAAGAAATGGAAGTTAAACACAAGGAAATGGAACAGAAACAAAAAGAAATGGAAGAAAGAAGATTGATAGCTGAACAAAATACATTACGACTTCAGCTTGAGATGGAAGAGAATGAAAAAAAACGACAGCATGAACTGAAATTAGCAGAGTCAGAATATGAGAGACTTAGGTTAACTCAGGAATCTAATTCTCAGAGAACTTTTGAAAGCCACACTTCATCCAGACAGGATCATTTTAAGGAGATTAACCTTAAATTGCCAAAATTTAATCCCCCGTCTGATGACGTAATATTCTTCCTAGATAGGTTTGAGGCCACTTGTGGGTCTTATAACGTGGATAAAGCGCTATACTGTACATATTTATCCAGATTACTTACAGGGGATGCATTAGCAGTTTATCATACCACCAGCATTGGTGAGAAAAATGACTACAATGCTCTTAGAGCAGCACTTCTGCAAAAATTCCAAATGACAGAAAACGAATATCGTTTGAGATTTCACACATTACTACCTCAATCTGCCAGAAATTTTAGTGATTTTCTGTCACAGATACGACTAACATTAGAAAGATGGATCGAATTATCCAAAATTGAAAAGTCGTATGAAGGTCTCTTTGATTTACTGATGCGCGATAAGGTACTTTCGTCGGTAAACCCTACATTTCTCGCATTTTTACACGAACGGAAACCTTTATCTATGAAAAATTTAGAAGAACATGCAAAAAATTTTTGCACTGCTCACCCAAACATGGATCTAAGTAACGCGCAGATTAAGAGTGAATTGCCTGTTGCTTTTGCAGCACAACAAAACAATTTTTCACGCAATCGTTCTTTTAGTGCTGATAGGTATGTCAATAAGGGAAATAATCATAATTTCAACAATGATAACTTTTACAAAGGGAAGCAATTTCAACAATCTGCTCCATTTAATGTTTCTTGGAACCAAACTCACAGATCGCGAGATTTTGGTAACAATTATTTTAAAAATAATCAAGGACATTATAATAAACAAAACTGGAGATCAAGGTCTCAGGGTCCGCAAAACAGACAATTTTTTGGAAATAAACCATTTAACCAACATCATAACGATCATTCTACAAATTATCGGACTAATCCAAATTTTAACTCTAGCAGAAACGACAATTATGGCAATTTTAATGACAAAAATCACAATCGATCGCGCCGACGAGATAGATCGTCGAATAATACAGGTAGACATTCTAATGTTGCTTTTAATGATACACAGGCTAACATTGAACAGGGTAAAGTAGCTGAAACTCACAATGCTATGTCTTGTTCTCTAGATTGTTCCCAGGTGAAAGACTGTCCAGAATGCTCGACTCTTTTCCAGCCTAAGGCGATCACGACGCTGCGTTGCGGACATACCTTGCCTAGCCTGCCTGCAGTCTGTACAGCCACTGCTGCGTCAGTACACCAGGGACAGGGCTCTCTTAAGTTTCACAAGGGATTTGTCAATAATATTTCATGCTCTCTCCTATTTGACTCAGGTTGTACAACAATCGGTGTCCGGACTTCGCTGATCAACCCAAGTTGTGCCACGGGCCGGGTTGTCAAATGTGTAACATTTGGTGGCACAATTGAAACATTTCCCACTGCTATTATTGATCTTCATACTCCTTTCTTTACAGGAAAGATCCAAGCATGTCTTCTGCCTAACCCAATTTGTGATGTAATACTGGGTCGCATACATGGTATTAAAGAGTGTACACCACAGCAAATAGCTGAATGGGAAAAGCGACATATTCAAACTGCAAATGCAGTAGTGACTAGAGCGCAAGCTACTAATATGTCGCATGATACACCTATTGAACCTACAGTTCATACCACTTGTGATGATGATGCTCCTATTTCACGGGAGTTGTTTGCAACATTGCAAAAGAATGATAATTCATTAAAAAAATTCTTTCAGTATGTTAACAAAAAGAATACAAGCAACAAACTTGCAAAATCTAGACATGACTTTATACTTAAAAATGGGATTTTGGTTAGAGTAATACGGGAAAAGGATTTATCCTTATGTTCTCAGATTCTTGTCCCATCCTGTATGAGATCTCGTATATTACGACATGCTCATGACTCGCAATGTGCGGGCCATATGGGTTTTTCGCGTACCAAATCCAGAGTGCTTTCGGCATTCTACTGGCCAGGCGTCCATAGAGATGTTACTCTCTATTGTCGGTCCTGTTTGATATGTCAAGAAGTTAAGGTACGGGGTCCATTTCATGCGGCTCCTATTCAAGCTGCGGACATCCCGATTAGACCATTTGATAAAATGGCCATTGACATTATTGGTCCAATGCTTCCATCTGCTAGAGGGCATACGCATATTCTTACGTGCATTGATATGTGCACTCGTTGGCCTGAGGCCATCCCTCTCAAGAACACTTCATCTGCCAGTGTAGCAGAGGCATTGATGTTAATCTTCTCACGCATTGGTTTTCCACGGAAAATCTTGTCGGATCATGGGGTTCAGTTCATTTCTGAATCCATGTCTCAAGTTATGAAGACATTAGGTATAGACAGATCTCTTAGTTCTATTTATCATCCGATGTCAAATGGGTTAATTGAGCGTCTCAATAGGACACTCAAGCAGTTGTTGGGTAAGATGACTCAAGACCATCCCCAAGACTGGGATCGGGTCCTACCCGCTTGTCTCTTTGCGTATCGCGAGGTACAAAATCAAGCAACGGGGTTTTCTCCGTTCCAGCTTGTTTTTGGCATGCAACCACGCGGTCCGATGTCGTTAATCCACGACTTATTGGTGGATGAGAATATTGAAGAGGAAACTCAATCCTCTTATGAGTATGTGATCTCTCTTAGAAAGAAAATCATAGATGCTTGTAGACTAGCTACTGCATCATCCGAACATGCCAAAGAAAAAGCTCGTCTATCTGCAAACAAATATAGACGTCTTCGCCAGCTCATACCTGGTGATGAAGCTTTTGTATTACTCCCTGCGCATAACAATCGTCTTTTAATTACCTGGAGAGGTCCTTTCAGGATCATCTCAAGAATATCCGATGTCGACTACATCGTTGATGTTAATGGCAAACATAAAACCTTCCACATTAACATGTTGAAGGAGTATTACTCACGTCCTGATTAGCTACAATCGGTGTTGCAAGCAACTGACGATCCTACACCACCTATTCAACACTATTCTAGTTTGTCAGTCATCCAAGAAGAGGAATCTTCTTTCGATGATGTACAACTACCAATACCAGTTGTACCACTCCATTCCACTGAGAAATGGAATGATGTTACTATCTCATCTACTCTTACTGATGATCAACGTCAGCAAGTCTCTAAAATTCTACACACGTATGAGGATGTCCTCACTGACATCCCAGGTCATACGTCAGTCATCCAACATGACATTATTCTGACTGACGATACACCGATTCGAGTTCGCCCATATCCTATTCCTTTACACTTTCGTGATAAGGTTGATAAGGAATTGGATGATATGCTCCAATTAAATATAATTGAACCATCTTCATCACCATATTCTTCTTCTATGGTAATCATTAGGAAGAAAGACAACAATATACGTCTTTGCGTAGATTACAGGAAGTTAAACAAAGTTACAAAATTCGATGCGGAACCATTACCTCTTTTAGACGACTTATTAGAGAAATTATCTCATGCCACATTCTTTTCGAAATTTGACCTTTCAAAGGGTTATTGGCAAGTGCCACTCACTACGAAAGCAAAGCCATTCACCGCTTTCTCGACACCACGGGGTCTTTTTCAATGGAATTTTATGCCTTTCGGGTTAATGAATGCGCCAGCTACCTTTGTACGCATGATGCGCCGCATATTGTCTCATCGTCCCGATGTCATTACTTATATAGATGACATCTGTCTTTTTAGTGACTCTTGGGATGAACATATTCAGGGTTTAAAATCTTTACTTTCTACCTTACAGGATTATAACTTAACAGCGAAACCTTCAAAGGCTTTTGTCGGTTTTCATGACATCTCATTTCTTGGTCACCGTATAGGTCGCGGTTTAATGTATACAGAAGACAGTAACGTCTCTAAAATTTTAAACATCTCAGCACCTAAGACAAAAAAACAAGTGAGGTCACTCTTAGGACTAATACAGTTCTATTCTAAATTCATCCCTCATTTGTCTACTATAACTGCACCTCTTTCGTCTTTACTGAAGAAGGGCACACCTAATGTAATAAAGTGGTCGCAGGATCACCAAACGGCGTTAGACTATATAAAACAAATTTTTTCAAATAAGCCTTTTTTAAAGTTGCCTAACAAAGATCTCACCTTTGTTCTTCGCAGTGATGCTTCTTCCTACGCTATTGCGGCAGTTTTGATGCAGGAATACGGAGGCACCTTATTTCCTGTTATGTACGTATCCAGAAAGCTTACAACGAGCGAGATAAATTACTCCGTTCTAGACAAAGAGCTCCTTGCTCTTGTCTGGGCAATCACAAAACTGGATCGTTATCTCCTCGGATCACACTTTGTGGTGGAGTCTGACCAGAAAGCTCTTACCGCATTGAATACAGGGAACGTTAAGTCATCAAAGTCAGCGCGTTACGCTATAGCTCTTCAACCGTTCCATTTTGAGATACGAGCTATTCCTGGAGTGCAGAATGTATTTGCAGACTGTCTTTCAAGATGCCCTAGTGAACTTGGTGAAACTAAACTACTTTTAGATGGAGAAACGTCCTCACCGAAACATGAATAACTTTGTACAGTGTCATTAATTGTACATCTGTGAAGACTATGTATAGTTTTGCAGTATTCGTATAAATATAACTTTCAGAATATAGTTACTCCTGGATTATAACATGACTTTTCTTGTGAAGTAACTTTTTGTTAGAACGGGAACAGTGATATTAAAGTAACATTTTTTTTTAGTATGGAAACATTGGAAAAAAGCAACAAATAGACATTCGTTAGTGTTATGGAACATATTACACTACATATCGTGTTCGTAAACTTATTTCGTGCATGGAACATTAGGAACATATTCTTGTTGACTCTAAATAGTTCTGAACAAATATTAACAATGAGTGAAATTGAAATCACTTAGAATAAATTAGTAATTAGTTATTTGTTGATAAATTAAGACATATATTAAGTAGAATAACTCAATTTAATCGATTTAATTGATTATGAATCACACATCTACTAACGTTATTAGTGTCTCGCAATACGTGTAGTCACGTATCCCACTACATGATATTTCACTTTTAGATAACTAGTCAAACTTACTAGTGTTAGATATCAGTAAGTGCGTTGCTTCTTAAAGTGTTTAATTATGCATTGCTTCATTTTTGCATGTTGTATTTTAAAAAAATTTTCTGTTCTTTTGATTTTCTTATCATTGATTATCATCAGTGTTGCTGTTCATTTTCATTTTTGAAATCATATGTTTCAAATTTTGTTGAAAACTTAGTTGAATTTTATTATCATCTTTTTTGTTGATTTTTCATTTTCATTTTCATTTTCAACTTCTTTTTACTTCGAATATTACCACATCGTTCCAAAGTAGGTCGATGGTGGATGTGTGCTTTAATGCATACTATCATTTAGTTATATTGATTTATTTTAAATTTTCTTTTCTTAATATGATAATTTTATGCATGTCATAAATCTTGTTGTAGTTTTGACTCACCTCTCTCGAGTAATTAGTTCGAAAAAAAATTAATAGAATTAATTTTTTTAAGGGGAGGTAATAAGGGAGCTGTTACGTACATTTATTACCTAAGGGGGTAGTCTTCGGTCCTGCCAAATGTACGCACCAGTTTTATGTAGTTATATTATTTGTGCGTTCGATTGATTCACGCACTGACGTGCACAATGCTGTGTGAGTTGCTTTGGACGCACGTGTAACCTAGTTGAGTAGTTTGTGACGTCAGGTTTTGAAGTGGAAACATGGAACTGGCTTGTGTCCATGATTGTAATTTTATATTGTGTATCCAATGGCATGTTGAAGGAAGCCATTTATTATTGTGATTTGTATTGGTCTTCAGGTCGAAGCCAATCGCAGTTATGTCACGTAAGTTATCGCCCACTTCTTATTTTAATGCTGCATAAAAAGGCCGCTCTACTACTAATCTAGCGGGAATTTTATCATTCCTAGAATGGATCTACAGAGTCGCTTGCCTTTAAGATTTGGATCGTAGACGGAGAATTCCTACGAGTAGAAGAAGTTATATTGTTTACCTTATGCACATGTTTTAAATGCCGTACATGCTTCAATGCCAAAGTCGTGGCACGGATGTAAAGAGAGGGTGGCCAACTGAAAGCCTTTAACTGATAGGATTATCGTATATGACTTTGTGTGAAATTATATGATGTACAACGCTATGTAGGATGAACGTCTGGGAATTTTAACAAATGTAATATGGAAGATTTCATCCCAGAGTATGAATACGTTACCATGATAGACGTCCTTGAAAGAAGGTCAACGGTCGTGACTGAGAAGGATATTATACGGTAACAGTTTTGTAATCCTTAGTCTATGGACAGAGGTCTTTACTAGAAGAGAATCTTCAGGAACTTTAGCAGCAATAATTAATATGTTGTCGTGTGATCTTTGCGCCTGTGACGATGTCCGTCTTGTCCACTTCGTGTCCTGGTGAATAAAATCTATGTAAAGTTACCAACGACTTGTGTGCTGCCAATACTTGACCAGTTCACCCAATTCAAGATACTTGTTGGTTTTCGTTTGAAAAAAAAACATTGTTGACATTTATTCCGTTGTAACCATTCGCGTTTCAATTCATCACTATGAAAACGACACCAACAAGGACCAAGTATAGAACCCTGAGGAACGCCGGTATTTATTACGGCTGGCTTTGAATAGGCGTTATCGTAATAAACTACATGGTTTCTGTCTGACAGGAATGATGTAAATATTGTCGCCAGTTGAAAGTTTACTTTTGATGTTTCTAGTTTTCTAATTAAAATAGCGTGATCTATCATATTAAATGCTTTTTTAAAGTCTACAAAGACTGCCCCACACATGTTACCGTTGTTTATATATAGGTGCCAGTTGTCTATCATCTTAGTTAAAGCGTGTGACATGAATGTTTAGGCCTAAACCCGATTGACTATCAATTAGCAACTCGTTGTTAACTAGGTGTTGTAGTGTTATTTTATGAATGTGTTTTTCCAGTGGTTTGGATAGCGATGACATTAGAGAGATTGAACTATAGTTACCAAGGTTACGATTATCAGAGGAACCAGGTTTGAAAAGAGGATATACCTTAGCGACTTTAAAGTCGCAAAATAACTCTTTGCGATACATTGATTGTATATGTATGTTAGCGAATCACTAATAACTGGCGCAGCATAGCGCAGTATTCGATTACTGATTCAGTCGTCCTGATGATTTATTCTCTTTAAGGCCTAAAAGATAGTTATACACTTCATTAACTGTCATAAACAATGTCGGATGGGATTATGTTCGTGCATTTGTTCTTACAAAATGCTGACAGTTGGCCTAGGTCACAAGGGGAATCTAATATCGTAGATTTAAGACTGGTTTTTTCTGCCTGAAAGTAATTGCTAAAGTCCGTACAAGTAAATGAGGTATTGGGGGTTAACGAGTCTGGCGAATTTCGTTTGTTTGCTAGAGTATTGATTGCTTTCCACATATCTTTACTGTTTGTTTTGTTCTGAACTAAGTTTTTAAAGCATGTTTTCTTTTCTCTATGTATTAAATATTGTACCTTGTTTCTTTGTGCTCTGTGTGTGTTAAAGTCCTTATTTATGTGAGCTCTATCTCGCTACCTCATGGCTTCCAGCACTGCTTGTGTGATCCAAGGAGATTTGATCTGTCGTTTCACACGAACTTCTTTAGCTGGTGCGTGGTTATCAAACACACAATGAAAGATGCATGTCCAATGAGCAATGGCGTCACCGGAATCAGAAAGCTGGTAAACGTTGGCCAGAGGTGCAGCTCGCAAATCATGTAAACATAGTTCATGGTTGAAATTTTTGAAAGTTTTAAATTTAATACTTATAAGTTTATTTCTGTGAGTTTTATATTCATTCTTTGACAACATGCAACATATTGGACAGTGGTCACTCATCGCGACATTAGGAAGAGAGCATTCTAGACTGTTTTCTGCTCAGGTGACGTAGATGTGGTCAATTGTTGTGGATGATGTTGTTGTTACCCTGGTAGGCTGGTTGACTATTTGTTTTAAGTTGTAAGATAGTACGATGTTTTCCCACGTTTGGTTTGTGTTGTGCATGTCGATGTTGAAGTCGCCTAGAAAAATAATTTCTTTGGTAGTGGTAAATACTTTATCCATCATAGTGGTGAAATCTTCATACCAGATGGTTCCTGCACTGGGATTTCTATAAAGATTCCCGATTAGAAATTGTCCCTGACTCGGTATTTTTATTTCTAACTATATGCACTCGGTCTCTGCGGTCTCCAAATCGCTTTTGCGGCGATCTAATAGAAGTGGAAATATATACCACTATACCTGTTTCTAGCTTACTACTTGAGTAATGATGATGATAGTGATGGTAATGATGGTGGTGATGTTGACGGTGATGATGATGATGGTGATGGTAATGATGGTGATGATGGTGGTGATGATGATGGTGATGATGATGATGGTGATGATAATGATATTGTAGCATAAATCAGGAAGGAGACAGCTGGGGAACGAGCAATGTCGGAACACCACACAAAAAGGGATTATGTATTGTTACGAATTTTAAGATGGCGTGGACATTTTGTCAGGGGAATCAATCGACAGTGAAGGAATAAAAGGACCACTAATGAGAAGATGAATTGAGAGGAAGGAAAAAACATACCGGCCATATAAGATGCCCGATTTCGCAAACTAACTTTCAGTTAATTTAGCGACGATTCAGAGAAAACAAAAACAACCATGGGAAAAAACAGACCATTATAAACAATGACCGAAATAAACGGGATCCTTTTCAGAGATTCAAAATTAACCCGCCAAGAAGTGTACGTAAAATCAAAGAGATAGAATAGATAAAAAGGATTGGTTGAAAACAGCTGGGAATAGAAACCCTCATGGATGGAAGATCTAATTACTGATATACTTATGGGAGCAGGGCTATCTTTATGGAGAAGGCCAAACAGCTCGCTCACAAAAAGCCCAGAAGATTGACCGAAGTGTATAAGACATATAAAAGATACACATAGCAGCGTTATTTGTTCGATTTCTTTTTCCTTGAACGGACGTACTTTGTATATTTGTGAAAATACAGACGACACTGTTCGAGGCTGCCTGCAAGTCTAATGAAGGGCCTTCTAAAAGTAGACATGTGTAATCGAAACCGAATGAGAAAGGACAAAGACATATCTTTAAGGATTTTAACGGGTGATGACTCAGAGTAAATTTTTTATTTTTATCGGAAGAAAAGTTTCTATGCAGACAGGATTACATTTAGTTAAAGAGATATTAATTTAATAAAACAATGCGTTTAATTACTAATTTTTAAAATAAACATTAAAATTAAACTTTATTAACATCTGCAAATCTAGTCGCTCTTATATTCGGAATTTTTGTTTTCATAAAAAAATGAAACAACTATTTTAAAAACAAAGATCAATAAAAGCTAAAACTACCCGGTTGGCAGCGTCACTCTCTAGTTTACCCAGCTGTAAATGGGTACCTGACTCTGCTTTAAAGTTAGGGAAGACAAAGACGGCAGGAAAGGAATCTGACACTACACGTCATAAAGCTGAACCTAGTATATTGAGGTCTCTAACGCTTAACTCTCCAATGAAATACTCATTATAGGACTACGGTAACCTAATGTATCAATAACGTTTATGTCGTGAAATGACGTCTGTTTCACATCATGAATTCTAATAACTCTGGCCATACGGCGTACCATTCATTGTAGAAAGATAAAATACACTGACCAATGAAAACGCTTTCTTGGTCTTATGTTTACAACTGCTGGGAAAAATAAAGATGGCAAGACCGTATTTGTGTAACATGATTAACTTCGGAATTTCACTACAGCAGTATGGAAGAAGTACCACTTGGCAGAGGTTATCAAAACAATATTAGGGATGTTACTCTACCCGGAAGTAGTAATACTTGTACTAATAATATTATAGGTCGAGAGAAATCTTAGGTTAAATGCATTCGAAGCTTCAGGTTGGCCTATGTTTAGCTGTTTAAACTATTCAATTCATAACCTTCCACTCCCAAAGGAGAATAGGCCTTCAACAAACACATGCCAAGTCCTTCTGTCACATGTCATCATCTCAAGTTCTTTCCATGTTCTCATCATTTTCACCTCTGTTTCCAGCTCTCTTCTCCATGTGCTTCTTGGTCTACCTCTGCCTCTCTTGCCCTCGGGGTTCCAGAACAAGAACTGCCTTGTAATGCTATCAACAGGTTTCCTCAGTGGGTGTCTTATCCATCGCCATCGTCTTCTTTTAATCTCTTGTTCCACTGGCACATGTCTAGTTCTTGTATTAATTTCCATGTTGGTAACCTTGTCATACCATTTTAATCCCTCTATTCTACGCAAGCACCCATTTATGAAAGTCTGTAGCTTTTTGGTTGTTGTCTTTTGTTTAAACTATGCATAACAGAAAATGCAAGTAGTAACCAAACGATTAGTATATAGATATGTAAAGCCAAATTCCAAGTATAATGAAAGCTTTAAATGACTAAAATCGCATCAGGAATAACGAAGATAAAAAAAAAGTAGTTTTCCTACATTGTACAAAAGGCAAAACGGTACTCATTTTTTCTGATAGTTATTGCATTCCTCTGGGATTCCATCTCTTACGTCCGAGGTCAGACTATAAATAAACTTGCCTTACAAACTCCGGTCAGTCACAATTTGAAACAACACAGAGAGCGAGGAAAAGCAGAGCATATATTAATGCCAGCGTTTGCCTTCTGCACTTGTTAGCAGACCTTAATCAACCATTGAGGGCTAGTCTGTGTGTGTCTGAGGGTAAGAACGAATCTATCTATCTATATATATATATATATATATATATGTGTGTGTGTGTGTGTGTGTGACGGTGTGGCCAGAAAGGTGTAATTTTAGACTGTAATAATTAGTTGTCGATCTAGTCTACGGTGTGAATTTGTGCTCATGTTGGCATTCTCACCCGGTAATGGGCAATTTAAACGAAACACACCTTTGCCATCCGTGAGAAGACAGGCGTGTGAGACGTGGGAGACAGACCTCGGTTGTTAGACATCCTGGCGTTGTCTGAGAACACACCTTGTTGAGCACGAAACCGTGAGGTGTGACTCCAGGTAAGAGATATCGTAAGAATGTAACGACCAGTTTACGGAACTTGAATTGTGGGCGTCCAGGAAGATAATCTTTGCTAATATGTGATCTCATGTCATCCAAACTGAGCATAGGACTCCTGATTTGCTCCCTAGAAAGATGGGTGGAGCTTTCCCTGACATTTTGACGTAGCTATCATGTGGTACAGGGTTGGAGATGAAGATTTAAACTGAAACAGTGAGAGGCTTCAGTCAGAGAGCTGAGAAGTAGCCAGATCGGTCTTGTGCAAAACGCGCCCTCGTACTATAACCAACTGAGGTTTGGGCTTTTGCATGGTTGCGTCTGTGCTAAGAGAACTAACGACATAGAGGTATGCTTGCATATAAGTACATTTTTATAATACTTTAGATTTAGTAATATTAGACCTTCAGGTTTAGAAGTTAAAGGTTTGTCTATCTATAGCTTGATAGAAGCTGACTGGCGATTTATATGTATTTAAGTGTAATTTCACGTATATCTCATCGCTATTTTCAGCAGTCAGACTGTGTGTTAAACGTGTAAAGTACTAAGTGATTTTATTAGAGGAATTCTAGTGTCGCATTGCGCTGTATACAAGTGTGTACTTAGTATTATTATTATTATTTGTGTAGTGTTAAGCAATGGTTATATTGCATTCGTGCGAGCCGTAAGTGTGGTTAATTTTATATCAGTGATTATTGTAAGAGAAAAATTAGGGTACTGTTACAATCGGGTTAGTTGTACCTTCCGCTGTTAAACTCGTCTTGGCGAAAGAAGGATTCTTTTAATCATTTGTTTCTTTTTCTGCCTTTTTATTATCATTGTTCTTGATGTTGGTTGATTATCGTACTGATGTTGGTATGCGCGAATGGGGGAAATTACAATCCAATCCAACTTGATTAATTCGATAACAATGGGGGAAATTACAATCCAATCCAACTTGATTTATCATACTCCTTGCATTACTTCTTAGACGTAGACTACACATCGAAATGAGATGGCTTAATCCTGCATCCTTATATAATAAAAGCCGACCCCTTGGCTCATAGTTAAAGAGACTCTCTGCACAATCTATCTCGGGAGAAAAACATAATACGTCTAACTTGAACAAAGTTCAGACTATGAAGGGTGTATATAGATCGTTACCATGCGGTAGCTTAACAACGCATCACGTCATGTCTAACCATAGACAACCATACAATTTCGCGTTCAATAAATTATCTTTAAGCGCGAAACATCTTATATTTATAGCATACCAATAGATTAGTGCGTATCTTTAAAGTGCTCACAATTGTAGTGGCCAACCTCGTTAAACGTGTCGTAACAGGTACCTTCTAGCTCCGTGAGTAGTCTACGCCTATTACATTTAGTATAGAGCTGTAAGAATAGAGTATATATATATATCTGTTTGTTCTTTAGAGCAGCTTGGCCTCTCACATACTGATAAATTGATGTCATTTAGACCAGTGCGCTCTGTGGAATATTTCATCGTAGATAGAAGTGCTTCAATTAAGTTTTCTCTCGCGTGATGATGTAGTTAGTATTTAGTATGAGTATGAAGGCATTACTGTTGACTGAGATATGTTTATTGTATGATTACACATATACGTAGACCTGCATGAACACACACACACACACATACACACACACATGGTCATGTAAGTGCATGTACTTGCATATTTTGACACATATGTATGTATTATTACGTGATGATGTTGTCCATTAGTACAATGCTAGTTTATTTTGTTTCATTTTATTTCAGAGAGTCCAGCAGTCTGTGCTGGGTTATTATATGGTGTTACGTAGAGAATACCGAAATATCTAGGTTATACTGTGTTGCTTAGGAATTGCCTTCAAAGTAAACGTGAGGACAACATTGTTTTCTGTATGATTCATACGCTACCTGATAGGGTTTCATTAATAAAAGTGGGACCCCTGTCATCAAGAGAGTTTTTCTGTGACTGCGGAACGTGTGTGAAAGTAGGCCAGAGAGAGTGACGACAACATTACACATGAATTCTTATTCTTCTTCACACATCGTCTTCGCACTGTCACAATTGGCGTCGTCGGCAAGATACTGACAGACAGTGTAGTAAAGAGTCATACGCGGAATGTTGAATGCTGCAAGAGAGCACTACAACCAGTGAGCACCAAAGATACCTCAGCTAAAACCTTGCAAGAGTATTTCAACACCCAGCACAGACGGAGCAGCACATCTGCCCAGTACATCTTCCCAGTGAAGATTCGCACCATCATAGGCCCAGCAAAGAATCGCACCACCGCATGAAGATTCGAAACACTGTAGCAGGAGGTTATGTAAAATTATTTATTTATGTAAGAGTATGCCAGTAACGAGTTCTGGTCTTACAAGTAATACCCCAGTCTTAGAAATAAGCACTGGTGTATGGCTATCATAGGAATAGTCAGACTGTGAAAACCCTGGCCAGATGGTAAGAAGTAGTACCAGGATTTAAGGCGTCTCCTCCCTGTGACTATTTTATGATTACTTAAATTCTAGGGGATAAGTAAAATGTACATTCACTGAATCCACAAAATGGAAGAAGTGAATAAATCCTCAGGTACAGTTAAAATAGTTTAATAATTACACTAATATTCTATTTCTACTAGTTGGAAAAGAGCATACACATATATATATATATAAAAGTATTCACACAATTACTATTATTGTCTGTTTAGACTTCAAGATCTTGAATATTAAAGTTACTGCAATATGCAATCACTGTTTTTAGTCTCTTGACTTTCCAATTAATTGTCATCAGTTGACTGAACTATGGATTTTCACTATTAGCTGTTTTATATATATTGGTGGTCAGTGTCCTAAGTGACACTTATCTGTTCAACTTGATACTGCTGACACTGAACTGTCCTTTGCTGATATCAGACTTGGTAGGCCCATCTGTAGGGATGCCAATGACCAGTTGACGTTCACTCTTTGGGGTCCTGCACTTTTGTGGGATTGCCTCTGATGAACGACACAGGCTTCTGATACTGGACAGTCTGGTTTGAGTTATTTCATGGAACCTGCAACATATCAGCCTTGGCTAGTATCTGGCTAGACTTGTAGCTGACTAGCACAGATGTCAGACCAGTCAGTCATCAGATGTCACCGTTATACAATCATAGTAAGTAAGGACATCATTTCAGTGATATAGCATTAATATTAACATTTCAATTAAGTGTAACTGACTAGCACATAAGTCAGACTAGTCAGTCATCAGGTGTCAAAGTTATACAGTCAAAGCAAGTAACATCATTTCAATGATACAGAATTAATATTAACATATCAGTAATAAACATCATCTGGTTTATTCCGCTCCTATACATCCCTTCATTTTCTATAACTTGATCTTCCCACAATCACATCAGGTACAAATCCAAATACTAATGCCATTCTTAGCATCTACACAAAATTAATACCTAAATAAAGAGAGTGACCAAGCGATCAAGTTGCTTTCTTCGGTAGTACAATTACATAGTTTTGGAATTGAAACCTGGCTGTGGAACACTCCATTTTACCAGCTGTAAATGGGTACAAAGTTGTGCACTCGAACTAGGGAAGGCAAAGGCAGCGAGGAAAGGGGACTAGTCACCTTAACCTCGTAAACTGGGATCTTCCATGATGAAGTTTCTAACACTTCATTTCCCTATGACAATCTCTGCCATGGGACTGCCTTTATCTTCGTAAGCGATAAAGCAATATGATAAATATATCTTCATTAGGCTGTGGGGCTATTTGTGATTAATTTTTGTACAAGCAACACTCATCTCATCCACAATGCACATGTTTAGATCATATTAAAAATACAATACATTATATCAATGACTATTATACAGGCATATTTTGTGAATTCTATATGAACCTGAAATAACAAATATTATACACGGTAGTTATCATAATTTCGCTTACCCTCAGACTTCAGATACTGGACTGAACAATGTTTCTGGCGATCCGCTCACAATTCATGGGTAGTGGCGAAACTCTGCCTCCAGTCTGTCTCAAACCTCCTTCGATGTGTATCTCTCCAGTTTTTACCGATACGTTTATATACGCATAGCGCGGACGTATCGGAGGGTACTGACGTCACAGCTTCAACCTAGGCCTGAAAAATCTTTCCCGAACAACAATTTCAGCCGATCTGCGCGTCGACTGAAATTTTGCCTTTCTCATTCTCAGCATATATAATATATCCATATTGTTCCATCTTATCTAGTTTTATCCAGCCGATAAATCTCTATCTTCCTATCCCTGTAATTTCCCAAACTGTTATTTGTTGATTTTAATATTTAGAACAGAAGTGGGTTTACCAGCTGTTAGCGTAACTGTGGGCAGCAGAAATACGCATATATCTCCGTAAATGAGAACTTTCTACTGTTCCTTCTTATATGCAGTTATACACAATCCTTCCCTGTACTGAAATGTAAAATCCTTTTCATACTGATTCCCTTCTGCTTTTATTTATCCTTGGCGATTTCCTCTGTCTGATACACATTTCGCTGATACGCCGCCATTTTGAAAGCGGTCAATCGATCGTTGACGGGTTTATAAAATCTACCTGAACACGTTTGCAATGACTTGAAACCAATTTTGCGACAAACACCATAGGCCCATTGAAGAGTTGCACCAACGCAGGCTCAGAGAAGAATCATACCACCGTACATCCATTGAATATCTCATCAAGCTAGGGACTAGCCGTATGCAGTTATATCAATTTTCCTGCAATAGTATCCTCGCTAATGATACTCCATCACAACAAACAGGAACACTATTGCTTCGCCAGTGTTATTATGCTAAACCAGTGGCCGACCTACCACGATTGACATTCAGCCAGAGACTCAATCGTATCACCAGGCAGCACCTGAAACTGCTACAGGCCACAACAGCGAAGAGAAGACAAGAGCAAGCAAAAAAAATAAGAGACACTTTCTGTTATTTATTGTAATATTATAATAAGTGTTTTCTTTCCATCTGTTTTTGCATTGTATTTTGCTAGGTTAGGGCTAGAGCAGTGATGTCAACTCAATGCGCAGACGCAACATGCCAGTCAGAGCCTGGGAGCACATCGACAGCTGGAGGTGGCTCCCATGAAGAAATCTTCACACCAGGAAAGAGTCTGAGCAATGCGCATGTGAAGGTGATTTACATAACAGTGCCGGAGGTAAGACGATTTGGTGAAAAGCCAGGCAACTATTGGCAAGAGTTTGTGAAGGAGGTAAAAGCTGCAAGGAAGGTAGGGCCCTTAACTGTAGAAGATAGGTTAGACATTGTGTGGACTAATGTTACACCAGTGGTCTCTAGGGAATTACGGATACGTGGCAGAGCCAAGGTCAGCCCTGAGAAGTTACTCGAAATAGTGGAAGAAGACTACAGTGAACGACAACTAGTCAATGAGATGACCAGGGATTTCTTTGCCATGAGTCAGGGGCCTGGATTATCAGTAATGGAATTCTCTTACATGTTGCATGAATTATTTCTGAGGTGGAATTCAACGCGCGTGAAGAAAGGCTTGGCTCCCGCAGACCAATCCATGCTCAGGGATAATTTTATTGCCCAGCTTAGTAATAATCTGAGCAGGGCATTTGTGAAGGAACATGTGCTAAAGAATCCTGATGTCTCATTTAGGGAAGTTAGGGACTATGCCCTTTTCTGGGAAGGCAAAAAGCATGATGCACCAGTGCAGGTAGCCAGTGTGGAAGCTCACAATGAAAAGGAGGCACTCAAATCAGAAGTAGCTAGTCTAAAGTCCCAACTAGCACAGAGTATGGCGCCAGCACAAAAGGAGACGCGAAGAAAAAGGAAACAGTGCCAACCGCGTGAAAACCTAGAGCAGAACCAAGGTTTGGATCAACTGGAACCAAAACTAGACCTTCCTGCAGGTGAGAGTCAGGCAGTTGATAGTGAACGCAGTGATTTAGAGGTAAGTAAAAACACAGATGCACCAAAAAGACGGCAAGGATTTTTTAAGTGGTTTAATGTCGACAAAGGATGGGGATTTATTACACCGGATGAGGGAGGTGTTGATGTATTTGTACATCAGACTAAGATTTTCAGAAGGGGATTCCGTAGTCTGGAGAGAAATGAGAGAGTAGAATTTGACAGCAAACCATCTGTTCAGGGCATTGAAGCGGTCTTTGTATGCGGCATTGGCGGCCAGGAATGTAAGGGTAGCAGGAGGCGACCCATGGCACAGTGGAAGCGTAGAAAAATAAGATGCTACAATAATGGAGACTTTTCAGACCACATGGCAGCCAAGTGCCCTAAGGTCCCGCTACCGAAGCGATGTTTTCAGTGTAAGTCCCCAGAGCATTTGATATCGGTTTGTCCGACAAAGAGCGCCCACTCTAAACGTTCCGACACATCTAGGTTGCCTTCAGGGTGCAGGCCAAGAGATGGCCGTGACAACTGTTTCCTTAAGGGCGCCAAGAAAAATGGTCAACGTTCAGAAGAGGAAACTCATCTTAAACAGATAGGAGGGAATACACGCCGTCGCTCCGGAGAGGACACCAATCTAAATCAGTTTGGGGGGGGGGGGTGTACGTCAACATCGACGGAAAACAATTGTAAAACACGTTGGAAGCAATCCCCCGCCAAGGCCGACCACTGCAGACACTAACTCGGTGAACTCTCAACCAAGTAGAGACGTTGTACGAGCGGACAATTCTCCCAGACCACGACAAGTAAAAAGACATCAACTTAGAACTGATAATGGAGCAGAGTAAGTTTGTGGGGACCACAAAAAATGTAGGGGCGGAACATGTGACGGTGTGGCCAGAGAGGTGTGATTTTAGACTGTAATAATTAGTTGTCGATCTAGTCTACGGTGTAAATTTGTGCTCATGTTGGCATTCTCACCCGGTAATGGGCAATTTAAACGAAACACACCTTTGCCATCCGTGAGAAGACAGACGTGTGAGACGCGGGAGACAGACCTCGGTTGTTAGACATCCTGGCGCTGTCTGAGAACACACCTTGTTGAGCATGAAACCGTGAGGTGTGACCCCAGGCAAGAGATATCGTGGGAATGTAACGACCAGTGGGCGGAACTTGAATTGTGGGCGTCTAGGAAGATAATCTTTGCTAATATGTGATCTCATGTAATCCAAACTGAGCATAAGACTCCTGATTTGCTCCCTAGAAGGATGGGTGGAGCTTTCCCTGACATTTTGACGTAGCTATCATGTGGTACAGGGTTGGAGATGAAGATTTAAACTGAAACAGTGAGAGGCTTCAGTCAGAGAGCTGAGAAGTAGCCAGATCGGTCTAGTGCAAAACGCGCCCTCGTACGATAACCAAATGTGGTTTGGGCTTTTGCATAGTTGCGTCTGAGCTAAGAGAACTAACGACATAGAGGTATGCTTGCATATAAGTACATTTTTTATAATACTTTAGATTTAGTAATATTAGAATTTCAGGTTTAGAAGTTAACGCTTTGTAGCGTTTGTCTATCTATAGCTTGATATAAGCTGACTGGCGCTTTATGTGTATTTAAGTGTAATTTCACGTATATCTCATCGCTATTTTCAACAGTGAGACTGTGTGTTAAACGTGTAAAGTACTAAGTGATTTTATTAGAGCAATTCTAGTGTCGCATTGCGCTGTATACAAGTGTGTACTTAGTACCATTATTATTATTATTTGTGTAGTGTTAAGCAATGGTTATACTGCATTCGTGTGAGCCGTAAGTGTAGTTAATTTTATATCAGTGATTATTGTGAGAGAAAAATTAGGGTACTGTTACAATCGGGTTAGCTGTACCTTCCGCTGTTTAACTCGGCTTGGCGAAAAAAGGATTCTTTTAATCATTTGTTTCTTTTTCTGCCTTTTTATTATCATTGTTCTTGATGTTGGTTGATTATCGTACTGATGTTGGTATGCGCGAATGGGGGAAATTACAATCCAATCCAACTTGATTAATTCGATAACAATGTGTGGGTTGAGTCCACAATATATATATATATATATATATATATATATATATATATATATATATATATATATATATATATATATATATATATATATATATATATATATATATATATATATATACGGTTTATTTACAAGAAAGTTCAAATACATTCATGGCATCAATCAATTACATTGGATCCGTGCAGTCCAATACAGTCTCATATATTAATTCCTGTATCGTCAAACGGTCTGACTGTTTACACGCGATGCCGTATGTCAGTAATCCGGTAAGGAACAGTCATACCTTGGCGACGTAAATATTCTGACAATTAATTTATCATACTCCTTGCATTACTTCTTAGACGTAGACTACACATCGAAATGAGATGGCTTAATCCTGCATCCTTATATAATAAAAGCCGACCCCTTGGCTCATAGTTAAAGAGACTCTCTGCACAATCTATCTCGGGAGAAAAACATAATACGTCTAACTTGAACAAAGTTCAGACTATGAAGGGTGTATATAGATCGTTACCATGCGGTAGCTTAACATCGCATCACGTCATGTCTAACCATAGACAACCATACAATTTCGCGTTCAATAAATTATCTTTAAGCGCGAAACATCTTATATTTATAGCATACCAACAGATTAGTGCGTGTCTTTAAAGTGCCCACAATTGTAGTGGCCAACCTCGTTAAACGTGTCGTAACAGGTACCTTCTAGCTCCGTGAGTAGTCTACGCCTATTACATTTAGTATAGAGCTGTAAGAATAGAGTATATATACAGGGTGTCCATAAAGTCTCTTTACAATTTAACAAATTTATTACAAAGGCAATTGATGAGATATCTGAATCAGATTTGTTCTATGTACTCAGTGGTTTTCAAAGTTTTTAATCACATACCTTTATCGTATTTCAGGTACCCTGTTGATGAAAGAGGTACTGTTTAATGAACCCCTAAAAAATGGCTACTCCTCAAGAGAAGGCACATGTGTATGATGATCCCACACCACACATTCAGCTTTGATCTATCTCGGTGAAGTTCCCTATTCACATGGGGGTGTTCTGATCCCCAGATTCTCACATTATGTGTGTTCAGTTTCCCTGAACAATGAAAGGTTGCCTCATCACTAAAGCAAACTCGGGTGAGGAACGTTTCATCCTCAGAAATTCGTTCCAGCATGTTAACTGCAAACTCTTTTCGTCTTGGTTTATCATTTGGCTCGTGTGCCTGTAAGAGTTGCACTTTGTAAGCGTAGAATCGCAAGTTCTTGTGTAGGACTTTGTGCACTGTTGAACGTGGTAGCTCTAACTGTCTGGCAGCAGTACGGATGGACTTTGTGGGAGAATGATAAAGGCTTGTCTTACACGCTCGATGTTTTCCTCACATGTTCTTGATCGTCCACTCCTCCCTTTATCCAACCCTGTCCCTGTCTCCATAAATTTCTTGTGCCATGCACGAATTGACGGACGTGACGGTGGATCTCTTCCATACTTAATTCTGTAGTTTCGCTGAGTCTGCCTATCCGATTTTGTTTCAATAAACCATGATACACATTGTGCCTTCTCTTGAGGAGTAGCCATTTTTTAGGGGTTCATTAAACAGTACCTCTTTCATCAACAGGGTATCTGAAATACGATATAGGTATGTGATTAAAAACTTTGATAACCACTGAGTACATAGAACGAATCTGATTAAGATATCTCATCAATTGCCTTTGTAATAAATTTGTTAAATTGTAAAGAGACTTTATGGACACCCTGTATATCTGCTTGTTCTTTAGAGCAGCTAGGCCTCTCTCATACTGATAAATTGATGTCATTTAGACCAGTGCGCTGTGTGGAATATTTCATCGTAGATAGAAGTGCTTCAATTAAGTTTTCTCTCGAGTGATTATGTAGTTAGTATTTAGTATGAGTATGAAGGCATTACTGTTGACTGAGATATGTTTATTGTATGATTACACATATACGCAGACCTGCATGAACACACACACACATTCACACACATACACATGGTCATGTAAGTGCTTGTACTTGCATATTTTGACACATATGTTTGTATTATTATGTGATGATGTTGTCCATTAGTACGATGCTTGTTTATTTTGTTTCATTTTATTTCAGAGAGTCCAGCAGTATGTGCTGGGTTATTATATGGTGTTACGTAGAAAATACCGAAATATCTAGGTTATACAGTGTTGCTTAGGAATTGCCTTCAAAGTAAACGTGTGGACAACATTGTTTCTGTATGATTAATGTGCTACCTGATAGGGTTTCACTAATAAAAGTAGGACTCCTGTCATAAAGAGAGTTTTTTGTGACTGCGGAACGTGTGTGAAAGTAGGCCAGAGAGAGTGACGACAACATTACACATGAATTCTAATTCTTCTTCACACATCGTCTTCGCACTGTCACATATATCATCATCATCTCATCTCAACCCGTAACCCGTCATGGGTCGTAGGGGTGTCATGGTGGAAGCATCAGCAGACAGGGTCCTCCACTGCTCTCTATTCTCAGCAATGCGTACAAGTGTGGAGAAACCGTGTCCTGCCCATTCTTTGATGTTATCAGCCCAGGATTTTCTTTGCCTTCCTCTTCTCCGTTTACCTTCGACTGTTCCCTGGAGGATCGTTTTCGAAAGGGAGTCATGACGAGTTACATGCCCAAACCAGGCAAGCTTTCGACGTTTCACTATTGACAAAAGTGGTTCTTGATGGCCTGCATAGGTGTTTATCTTCTCTCTAACATAGACATTTGTTTTGTGCTCTTTATAGCAAATGCGCAAATTTCTTCTATAACATTTATGCTCGAAAGCCTGAATCCTTCGCTCCGTATCTGCAGTGAGTGTCCAGCCCTCACACCCATACAAGAGAATAGATAATACAAGTGATTTGTATAATTTGATCTTCACAGGAAAACTGATGTTACTTTTCCAGATCACATTCAACCTTGTCATGGCAGCTGAGGCCATCTCAAGTCTTGTCTTGATTTCTTTATTTGATCTTCCATCACTACATATAGTGGACCCTAGATATTTAAAGGTGTTAACTTCTTCTAACGTTTGCCCATTTAACGTAATGTTGGTCGGAACATGTTTCTTATGGCTATTCACCAATATCTTGCTTTTTTCTATATTAATTTCCATCCCATATGTTCTTGTTACTTTCTCCAGTCTAGAGGTAAGGTCTTGAAGTTCTGATTCTGTTCCAGCTATCAGATCAATATCATCAGCAAAACGTAGATTACACAGAGGTCGGCCTCCAATCGATATGGTTGATTTATAATCGTAGAGAGCCTCCTGCATAATATGTTCTAGATAAATGTTAAAGAGCACTGGTGACAGGATACATCCCTGGCGAACTCCTACAGTTGTTTTGAAAAATTCTCCAATGTCATTGCTTGCAAAAACAGCACTGCTTGCGTCCTTGTATAGTGCTTCAATGATATCTATGATGTTGGTATCAAAATTGAATTTTCTCATTATTTGCCATAAGCCTTCATGCCAGACTCGATCGAAGGCTTTTGTGAAATCGATGAAGTTATGGTATAAATCATGTTGATGCTGGAGATGTTTTTTCGATCAGTAATCTAATATTGAAGATTTGTTCTGAGGTACTTCTTTTTGGTCTAAAGCCAGCCTGTTCCTCTGACAAGATTTCTTCTGATTTCTGTTTTATTCTGTTCAAAAGTATCCTTAACATCACCTTACTTGGATGACTAATAAGGCTAATGGTTCTGTAGTTCTTGCACATTTTTTAGATTTCCTTTCTTTGGAAGCGGTATTACTAATGATTGCGTCCATTCTTTTGGCCATTTTTTTGTACTCCATATCTTCTGGCAAATTGTTGTCATGATTTTTACTATATCTGGTCCTCCATATTTCAAGAGCTCTGCGGGTATATTATCCACACCCGGTGACTTCCCTCCTTTCATCGAACATATAGCCTCTTCCACTTCTTCCCGTAGTATTGCTGCATTTCCGAGTTCTCTGTTTTCGCACTTAATGTTGTTTAATATGCCTAAGTCAGTGTCAAGTTTACAGTTATATAATTCTTTACAATATTCTGTCCACCTTCTCATTACAGCTGTTTTTTTCATTGAGCAGAGCCCCATTGCTATCTTCTATGACAGTTACCCTGGGCTGTTGGGGTTTTGATAGTCTTCTTAATGTGTCAAAAACTGCCTTGCTGTTACCTTTTATTAGCCCCGTATTAATGGACTCACATTGATCAGCTACCCATTTTGTCACATATATATATATATATATATATATATATATATATATATATATATATATATATACACACATACACACATACACACATACACACATACACACATACACACATATACACATATATACATGTATACATATATACGTATATATGTATATATGTATATATGTATATATGTATATATGTATATATATATATATATACATATATACATGTATACATATATACATATATACATATATATATATATATATATATATATATATATTTATATATATTTATTTAATTTATTTATTTAATTTATTTATTTATTTATTTATTTATTTATGTGGAATTATATTGATTAATCCATCAGTGCGTTAGAAAGTGTGTAAAGAAAATATTCCAGGACGAGTGTGTTGCCGGCAGAAATACAAGCATGTATTAACCTTTAGTGGAAAAGTGTATAATATTGAGAACGATGGCCAAAGTACGGCTGTAGGTTTGTTAAAGTATTTAAAGAAGTATTTCTTAAATGGAAGGAGACACCTACCAGGATCATAAAGAAGGATGAAAGGGACTGATTCACAGTATCGTTTGACATATTACTTAATAGTTTTACCCACAACCAAATTATTGTATGGAGGCGAATCATGGAAAAACACTTATAAGTAAGAAGGTAGAAGTAAATTGTGATCACTTTGAATTAAAATGATTGTTGATACTAAACTATACCTTGTGCATCTGCTAGCACGCTTATCTGAAAATGTCTATCGTCCCCATCTGTGTCATAAGAGGGATATGGATAGACAAATACAGGGATTGGGTTTGAATTCATTGCAGGTTTAATCCTTTAAACAAAAGTCTCCAAATAAGAAGAGGCTTCTCTTACTAACGTTGCAACGAATGCAGTGCCAGTCTGTGATAGCAGGCCAGTCATAATGCATGTAACTGCTGGAGATTTCATCTGAAGATTCTATCCATCATCTAAGGGAGCCATCTGCAGTGACTCAGATAAGTTGCTTAAGGCAACTGTGCAGTTTATTCATACTCACCAAAGACATATGTGCATCCAGTTTGTGATGACCATAATAGGATAGAGTTTCTATCAACTTATAATAATAATAATTCTTCAAGTGAATGATCAAGCAAGCTAATTTTGTCTACAAGATGATAGACATTTTGACCCAAGTGAAAAACATTTGTTGAGCTGTTTTATTTATTTACTGTTGTAAAATATTTGAGTTTAAATCTTTTCAAACAGAAAAGAGTAACTGTTATTAATTAAATTGTAAATATTCACCAGCAGACTTTCTTAAATTCTCTAAGTTGAATTACAGTTCTTGTTGGTGAATTAAGTTATATAATTCCCCCTAGCAGAGTCAATAACAACCTTAAATACCATAATCACAGAGGCGGATCAGGAGAGGTAGCAGTTAGGGACTCAGAGTACTACATCACCATCTTCTCTGGGAACTTACATAGCTTGACCTTACCTTTGTGTCTATACACCCTTACTCTCTTCAGAGAAGGGGGTATTACTGATAAGACCAGACTCTTATCTGGCATTAGCCTGGTATCATCTGATACACCTTTATATCCAGGATATCTTCCTAATTTTTAATAACATCTGAACCTCTTGCGACAGTTTAATAAAACCATACATTTTTACAAGTCATTAATGTCATTATAGGTCAGGACAGGAAACTCCTTCATTCATGTCACGTAAAGTGGTAACGTACGTCACTGGAACCAGGAATGACGTCACTTGGTCAGGCGATGAGGTCAATGAATTTTGGTTGTAGGGCAATTTTTGCTCTGAAAAAGACATTTAAAACAAACGGCCCGCATTATCTACGCTGGGAACTTGACGCACAACATGTCGACAATAAAACAGAAAGAAAGTATAAACTAATCAGCGGCGTACTGAATATATTTGGCACCCTGTGTGGATCCTACCTTTGGCACCCCTCTTCCCTCACCTTAAATAAACACACAGAAAAATATATTTTGCTTGTAAGTAGATTTCTTAATAGTGCAAAACTGTCAAAACTGTGTCCGATGGCACCCCCCCCCCTCTTCCCTGTCTCCTGGCTGTCACCCAGGGCGTACTATCCCCTCGCCACCCCTTAGTACACCACTGGAACTGATTTTATTCTTCGTACACTTTCAGACGTTAACTTGAATAAGTTTTTTAAAAGTGGTGGTCAATCTGAGGTTGTTGGTTTCTCTATTGAGTCTGTCCAGAGACGAGCCTGGTGATCGTCATACAAGTGTATCTGCTTTCTCTCTTCTTCATAGTTTCCACTTTTGCAGTAGATGTTCAAACTCCGCCTTGGCCGGTCCCAAGCCCGGCTGAAAAAAAGGAGTCTGACGATCTGCATGGAGGCCGTAAGGAGGCAGCCCCTCCATCATGCAAAGGCACAAAGGCCAATCACCTGTTTGCTTTAAAACACGATTACGAGCAATACAAGAGAGAAAACCGGACTGATTCTAAAGGCGACGAACTTGAACGGACTACGGACTACTACTTATGGAACTTGGAACACAAGAAGTATAAATGGGAAAGAAGAGGAGCTGATGGAAGAGATGAGGAAAGCAAAACTAGAAATCCTGGCTATAACAGAAACGAAGAAGAATGGACAAGGAGTTATGGATCTCGAAGGCGACATGCTGCTCTACAGTGGTGTCCCGACATCTGAAAGAGCTAAAGGGGGCGTTGGTTGCATTGTAGCAAAAACCCAAAAAGATAGTATCAAGGGATGGAACTTTGTCTTGGAACGTATTATGGTCTTAAAACTAAAAGGAGATGCAATAGTCAATCTTGTCATTGTGTATGGGCCAAGTGAAGGTGTGTTACGTACATTTATTACCTACGGGGGTAGTCTTCGGTCCTGCCAAATGTACGCACCAGTTTTATATAGTTATATTATTTGTGCGTTCGATTGATTCACGCACTGACGTGCACAATGCAGGGTGAGTTGCTTTGGACGCACGTATAACCTAGTTGAGTTTCTGACGTCATGAATGGGGCAGCTCGGACCATATTTATGTCCGCTGTGTTATCCCTTGATTTTTGGCAAATGTGAAGTAGCCATCAGTTGTATTCGTATCTATTGATCTTCATGGCGAAGTCAATAGTGGAAGTATAAAGTAAGTGTCGCCCCACTTCTTATGGCATGTTTATTTATGTACATTAAAGTATCAGGCCGCTCCTATTAATGGTCTAGCGGGAATTCATCGTAGATGACATTCCTAGAATTGGACACACGGAGTCGATAGCCTTTGAATCTTTTCGTAGAGGGAGAATACCTACAAGAAATCAAGTTAATGAATTTATATGCTTCACATGTTTAATATGCTGTTACTACAATGCCAGAAGCGTGGCATAGAATGGGAGAGGTTAGTCAACTGGAATCTCTAACCTGTTCGTATTATCATGTATGACTTTGTTTGAAAACTATATACTATATATAACGGGATGTATGGAGAAAGTCTGGGATTGTGAAGTATGAGATGGAAGAATTTTATCCTGGAGTATGAATACGTTACCATGATGGACGTCCTTGAAGGAAGGTCAATGGACTTGAATGAGCAGAATAGTATATGGTAACAGTTTTGTGATCCTCAGTCACTTGAGTCAGAAGACTTTATTAGTAGAGAATCTTCAGGAACTTTAAAAGTAATTATCAACATGTTGACGTATGATTTCTGCACCTGTGACGATGTTAGTCTTGTCCACTCCGTATGTGCTGTGTTGAATAAAATCTATGTACAGTCACCACCGACTTCTGTACTGCCAGTACTTGCCCAGTTCACCCAGTTCAATACTACTTGTTGAAGTTCGTTTGAAGAATATTGTTGACATTCGTTCATTTTAACCATTCGCGTTTTAAGCTACCACTTCACTAGTATAAACTGAACTCAACGATAAAACGGAGTTCAACAATAATTGGTATGCCAGTGTGGTCTGGAAATAACTAACTTCCAAAGAACGTACTCAATACTTTTCTGTGAAAAGAAGATTTTAACTTTCAAGTCACCAACATCTCGAACTTGGAACCCAGTGGGATGAGAAATCAGATTCAACTTACGTTTACCAAGGTCAAGGTCTTCAATCAACCTCCACGTCAAGTTTCACAGTGACTGATTACTTGGAGATCATCTCTTCATCATTATTGCGTGCGAGCTGTAATCTAGATACGCAGAACGAAGTATTTTATCTGTAGACGTACATCCACGGAGACGAGGCACATTGATTTTTTTACCTGCACGCGAGATGAGTATAACGTGTTTCCGTTGTACACTTTATTACGCTTAGTTGTGCCTTCCGTGATATGTCCACATTCATATTTTTCTTGTTAAGTGTTATATGTTGTGTATTCTTCGTGGGAGGTTGGGAATGGCGACTTAGGACGGGAAATTACCAGTTTTACCACAGGTCCGTCTTAAGTGTTCTGTAGGACATTATTTTGCAGACTTCCCGCAGTGGAATGTTCCTATGCGTGAGCATAGAAGGATCTTTGGTCCACTGTGTCTGGTAGTCTGTGACACCTGACTGTTTTAGCTGTTTCGTCAAGTTTTAATTGTTGTTTTTGGTAGTTATTTTTACTTGTACCTTATTTTCATGATGTATTTTGTATGTGATTATTGTCCATCTTACCTGACTGTCGTTCATTTTTTTTACAAAGCATATGTTTTTACACTGTGTTGTCAATTGTCTTGTGCATTATTGGATCGTAGATGTCATCGTAATTTTTTACGACATTCTATTTTAGTTCCACATTTTATTTTATTTGATTTCTACGACTGTAGTCATTTGTCTTGATTATCGTGTCGTGTCAGTATTGTGCTATTGTCTGTCACGTTATTGCTTTCACACCATTTCATGTTATAAATTACATTATTAATTATTAATATTATTGCCTATTATATAAATTGATTTTACCGTTCTAGAACAGGAACGAAAACCACTAGTTGTAGTAACAATTTTAAGTAGTATTATTACATAATAAAATTGAATAATGGCTACCTTAGACTATTTCATTAAGCAAGCAAAAGCTCTTCAGATAGCTCCTGAGGAAGCAAAAGCATTTGCACTTGCAGAATATAAGAAAGCTCAAGAAATAGAAGCTGATCAGAGAAGGTTAGAAACTTTACGTTTGGAAAATTTGAAATTTGAGGCAGATCAAAAAAGGATTGAGGCTGAGGAGAATGAAAAGAAGAGGAAATTTATAGCTGAGGAAGAGGAGAAAAAAATGAGATTAACTGCTGAGGAGGATGAAAAGAAGAGGAAATTTATAGCTGAGGAAGAGGAGAAAAAAATGAGATTAGCCGCTGAATTAGAAGAGAAACGATTTCAGCGAGAGGCAGAACAGAAGCAAAGGGAGGCTGAAGATAGACTTAAAAAGGAAATGGAAGAAAAAAGATTAATAGCTGAAAAAGAAATGGAAGTTAAACAAAAAGAAATGGAAGAAAAAAGATTAATAGCTGAAAAAGAAATGGAAGTTAAACAAAAAGAAATGCAAGAAAGAAGATTAATAGCTGAACAAAACACAAAACGACTTCAGCTTGAGATGGAAGAGAATGAAAGAAAACGACAGCATGAACTGAAATTAGCAGAGTCAGAATATGAGAGACTTAGGTTAACTCAGGAAGCTAATTCTCAGAGAACTTTTGAAAGCCAAACTTCATCCAGACATGATAATTTTAAGGAAATTCACCTTAAATTACCAAAATTTAATCCCCCGTGTGATGACGTGATATTCTTCCTAGATAGGTTTGAGGCCACTTGTGTGTCTTATAACGTGGATAAAGCTCTATACTGTACATATTTATCCAGATTACTTACAGGGGACGCATTAGCAGTTTATCATACCACCAGCATTGGTGAGAAAAATGACTATAATGCTCTTAGAGCGGCACTTCTGCAAAAATTCCAAATGACAGAAGACCAATATCGATCAAGATTCCATACATTACTACCTCAATCTAGCAGAAATTTTAGTGATTTTCTGTCACAAATACGACTAACATTAGAAAGATGGATCGAATTATCCAAAATTGAAAAGTCGTATGAAGGTCTCTTCGATTTACTGATGCGCGATAAGGTACTTTCGTCTGTAAATCCTACATTTCTCGCATTTTTACACGAACGGAAACCTTTATCTATGAAAGACTTAGAACAGCATGCTAAAAATTTTTGCACTGCTCACCCAAACATGGATCTAAGTAATGCACAGATTAAGAATGAATTGCCTGTTGCTTTTGCAGCACAACAAAACAATTTTTCACGCAATCGTTCTTTTAGTGCTGACAGATATGTCAATAAGGGAAATAATGACAATTTTAACAATGGTAATTTTTACAAAGGGAAGCAATTTCAACAATCTGCTCCATTTAATGTTTCTTGGAACCAGGCTCACAGATCGCGAGATTTTGGTAACAATAATTTTAAAAATAATCAAGGACATTATAATAAACAAAACTGGAGATCAAGATCTCAGGGTCCGCAAAACAAACAATTTTTTGGAAATAAACCATTTTACCAACATCATAACGATAATTATACAAATTATCGGACTCATCCAAATTTTAACTCTAGCAGAAACTACAATTATGGCAATTTTAATGACAAAAATCAAAATCGATCGCGTCGACGAGATAGATCGTTGAGTAATACGAATAGACATTCTAATGTCGCTTTTAGTGATACACAGGCTAACATTGAACAGGGTAAAGGAGCTGAAACTCATAATGCTATGTGTTGTTCTCTTGATTGTACCCAAGTCAAAGATTGTTCAGAATGCTCTACTCTTTTCCAGCCCAGGGCGATCACGACGCTGCGTTGCGGACATACCTTACCTAGTCTACCTGCAGTCTGTACGGCCACTGCTGCGTCAGTACACCAGGGACAGGGCTCTCTTAAGTTTAACAAGGGATTTGTCAACAATATTTCTTGCTCTTTCCTATTTGACTCAGGTTGCAGCACAGTCGGCGTCCGGACTTCGCTGATCAACCCAAGTTGTGCCACGGGCCGGGTTGTCAAGTGTGTAACGTTTGGTGGCACAATTGAAACATTTGCCACTGCTATTATTGATCTTAATACACCATTTTTTTCAGGAAAGATTCAAGCTTGTCTCCTTCTGAATCCAATTTGTGATTTAATACTTGGTCGCATACATGGTATTAAAGAGTGTACACCACAGCAAATTGCTGAATGGGAAGAGCGACATATTCAAACTGCAAATGCAGTAGTGACTAGAGCGCAAGCTACTAATATGTCGCATGATACACCTATGGAACCTACAGTTCATACCTCTTGTGATGATGATGCTCCTATTTCACGGGAGTTGTTTGCAACATTGCAAAAGAATGATGATTCATTAAAAAAAAATTTTCAGTATGTGAACAAAAATAATACCAGCAACAAACTTGCAAAATCTAGACATGATTTTATACTTAAAAATGGGATTTTGGTTAGAGTAATACGAGAAAAGGATTCATCCTTATGTTCTCAGATTATAGTCCCATCCTGTATGAGATCTCGTATATTACGACATGCGCATGACTCGCAATGTGCGGGCCATATGGGTTTTTCGCGTACCAAATCCAGAGTGCTTTCGGCATTCTACTGGCCAGGCGTCCATAAGGACATCACTCTCTATTGTCGGTCCTGTTTGATATGTCAAGAAGTTAAGGTACGGGGTCCATTTCATGCGGCTCCTATTCAAGCTGCGGACATCCCGATTAGACCATTTGATAAAATGGCTATAGACATTATTGGTCCAATGCTTCCATCTGCTAGAGGGCATACGCATATCCTTACGTGCATTGATATGTGCACTCGCTGGCCTGAAGCCATCCCTCTCAAGAACACTTCATCTGCCAGTGTAGCAGAGGCATTGATGTTAATCTTCTCACGCATTGGTTTTCCACGGAAAATCTTGTCGGATCATGGGGTTCAGTTCATTTCTGAATCCATGTCTCAAGTTATGAAGACATTAGGTATAGACAGATCTCTAAGTTCTATTTATCATCCGATGTCAAATGGGTTAATTGAGCGTCTAAATAGGACACTCAAGCAGTTGTTGGGTAAGATGACTCAAGACCATCCCCAAGACTGGGATCGGGTCCTACCCGCTTGTCTCTTTGCGTATCGCGAAGTACAAATCAAGCAACGGGGTTTTCTCCATTTCAACTTGTTTTCGGCATGCAACCACGCGGTCCGATGTCGTTAATCCACGACTTATTGGTTGACGAGAATATTGAAGAGGAAACTCAATCCTCTTATGAGTATGTGATCTCTCTGAGAAAGAGAATCATAGATGCTTGTAGATTAGCTACTGCATCATCCGAACAAGCCAAAGAAAAAGCTCGTCTATTTGCAAACAAATATAGACGTCTTCGCCAGCTTATTCCTGGTGACGAAGCTTTTGTCTTACTACCTGCGCATAATAATCGTCTTTTAATTACCTGGAGAGGTCCTTTCAGGATCATCTCAAGAATATCCGATGTCGACTACATCGTTGATGTTAATGGTAAACATAAAACCTTCCACATTAATATGTTGAAGGAATATTACTCACGTCCTGATTATCTACAATCAGTGTTCCAAGCAACTGACGATCCTACACCTCCTATTCAACACTATTCTAGTTTGTCAGTCATCCAAGAAGAGGAATCTTCTTTCGATGATGTACAACTACCAATACCAGTTGTACCACTCCATTCCACTGAGAAATGGAATGATGTTACTATCTCATCTACTCTTACTGATGATCAACGTCAGCAAATCTCTAATATTCTACACACGTATGAGGATGTCCTCACTGACATCCCAGGTCATACGTCAGTCATCCAACATGACATTATTCTGACTGACGATACACCGATTCGAGTTCGCCCATATCCTATTCCTTTACACTTTCGTGATAAGGTTGATAAGGAATTGGATGAGATGCTTCAATTAAATATAATTGAACCATCTTCATCACCATATTCTTCTTCTATGGTAATCATTAGGAAGAAGGACAACAATATACGTCTTTGCGTAGATTACAGGAAATTAAACAAAGTTACAAAATTCGATGCGGAACCATTACCTCTTTTAGACGACTTATTAGAGAAATTATCTCATGCCACATTCTTTTCGAAATTTGACCTTTCAAAGGGTTATTGGCAAGTGCCATTAACCCCTAAAGCAAAGCCATTCACCGCTTTCTCGACGCCACGGGGTCTTTTTTCAATGGAATTTTATGCCATTCGGTCTAATGAATGCGCCAGCTACCTTTGTACGCATGATGCGCCGCATATTGTCTCATCGTCCCGATGTCATTACTTATATAGATGACATCTGTCTTTTCAGTGACTCTTGGGATGAACATATTCAGGGTTTAAAATCTTTACTTTCTACCTTACGTGATTATAACTTAACAGCGAAACCTTCAAAGGCTTTTGTCGGTTTTCATGACATCTCATTTCTTGGTCACCGTATAGGTCGCGGTTTAATGTATACAGAAGACAGTAACGTCTCTAAAATTTTAAACATCTCAGCACCTAAGACAAAAAAACAAGTGAGGTCGCTCTTAGGACTAATACAGTTCTATTCTAAATTCATCCCTCATTTGTCTACTATAACTGCACCTCTTTCTTCGTTACTGAAGAAAGGCACATCTAATGTAATAAAGTGGTCGCAGGATCATCAAACGGCTTTAGATTATATAAAACAATTTTTTTTCAAATAAGCCTTTTTTAAGGTTGCCTAACAAAGATCTCACCTTTGTTCTTCGCAGTGATGCTTCTTCCTACGCTATCGCGGCAGTTTTGATGCAGGAATACGGAGGCACCTTATTTCCGGTTATGTACGTATCCAGAAAGCTTACGACGAGCGAGATGAAGTATTCCGTTCTAGATAAAGAGCTCCTCGCTCTTGTCTGGTCAATCACAAAAACTGGATCGTTATCTCCTCGGATCACACTTTGTGGTGGAATCCGACCAGAAAGCTCTTACAGCACTGAACACAGGGAACGTGAAGTCATCAAAGTCAGCGCGTTACGCTATTGCGCTTCAACCGTTCCATTTTGAGATACGAGCTATTCCTGGAGTACAGAATGTGTTTGCAGACTGTCTTTCAAGATGCCCTAGTGAACATGTCGAAATTAAACCACTTCCAGATGGTGAAACGTCCTCACAGAAACATGAATAACTTTGTACATGGTCACTGATTATACATCTGTGGAGACTATGTGTAGTTCTGCAGTATTCGTATATATATAACTTTCAGAATATACTTACGTATGGATTATAACATTATTTCTTGTGAAGTAACGTTTTGTTAGAACGGGAACAGTGATATTAAAGTAACATTTTTTTTAGTATGGAAACATTGGTAAGAGTGACAAATAGACATTCACTATTGTTATGGAACAGATTACACTACATATCGTGTTCGTAAGCGTATTTCAGACATGGTACATTGAGAACATATTCTTGTCGATTTAACTAGTTCTAAAAGAATATTAACAATGAGTGAAATTGAAATCACTTAGAATAAATTAGTAATTAGTTATTTGTTCATAAATTAAGTACTACTAATTAGTATAATTCAATTTAATCAATTTGATTGATTATAAATCACACATCTACTAACTTTATTAGTGTCTCGCAATACGTGTATTCACGTATCCCACTACATGATATCTCACTTTTAGATAACTAGTCAAACTTACTAGTGTTAGGAAATAGTAAGTGCGTTGCTTCTTAAAGTGTTTAATTATGCTTTGTTTCATTTTGCATGTTGTATTTTAAAATTTTCTGTTTTATTGATTCTTTTATCATTGATCATCATCAGTGTTGCTGTTCATTTTCATTTTTGAAATCATATGTTTCAAATTTCTTTTAAAAAAAAATTTGGTTGAATTTTATTATCATCTTTTTTTTTATGGTTTATTTCATTTTCATTTTCAACTTCTTTTACTTCGAATATTACCACATCGTTCCAAAGTAGGTCGATGGTGGATGTGTGCTTTAATGCATACTATCATTTAGTTATATTGTTTTCATTTAATATTCTTTTCTTAATATGATATAATTTTATGCATGTCATAAATCTTGTTGTAGTTTTGACTCACCTCTCTCGAGTAATTAGTTCGAAAAAAATTAATAGAATTAATTTTTTTAAGGGGAGGTGATAAGGGAGCTGTTACGTACATTTATTACCTACGGGGGTAGTCTTCGGTCCTGCCAAATGTACGCACCAGTTTTATATAGTTATATTATTTGTGCGTTCGATTGATTCACGCACTGACGTGCACAATGCAGGGTGAGTTGCTTTGGACGCACGTGTAACCTAGTTGAGTTTCTGACGTCATGAATGGGGCAGCTCGGACCATATTTATGTCCGCTGTGTTATCCCTTGATTTTTGGCAAATGTGAAGTAGCCATCAGTTGTATTCGTATCTATTGATCTTCATGGCGAAGTCAATAGTGGAAGTATAAAGTAAGTGTCGCCCCACTTCTTATGGCATGTTTATTTATGTACATTAAAGTATCAGGCCGCTCCTATTAATGGTCTAGCGGGAATTCATCGTAGATGACATTCCTAGAATTGGACACACGGAGTCGATAGCCTTTGAATCTTTTCGTAGAGGGAGAATACCTACAAGAAATCAAGTTAATGAATTTATATGCTTCACATGTTTAATATGGAGCCGCGGTAGCATAGTGGTTAGTGCACTGGCTTCCTAGCGCAGTGGTCTATGGTTCGATCCCCAGATGAGGCGGAAAAATTTTTAGGCCACAAACGGCTCCTGGGTCGACCCAGCCCCAAATGGGTACCAGAGCTACTCTGGGAAGGTTAAGGCGGCCGGCGTGATGCCGACCACATCACCCCTCGTGTGCCGACGGTCAAGATAATATGGGCCTAACACCATATTCCCAATATGCCTAAATGGGCGTGTAACGGGTTCCTTTACCTTTACCCTTTTACAATGCCAGAAGCGTGGCATAGAATGGGAGAGGTTAGTCAACTGGAATCTCTAACCTGTTCGTATTATCATGTATGACTTTGTTTGAAAACTATATACTATATATAACGGGATGTATGGAGAAAGTCTGGGATTGTGAAGTATGAGATGGAAGAATTTTATCCTGGAGTATGAATACGTTACCATGATGGACGTCCTTGAAGGAAGGTCAATGGACTTGAATGAGCAGAATAGTATATGGTAACAGTTTTTTGATCCTCAGTCACTTGAGTCAGAGGACTTTATTAGTAGAGAATCTTCAGGAACTTTAAAAGTAATTATCAACATGTTGACGTATGATTTCTGCGCCTGTGACGATGTTAGTCTTGTCCACTCCGTATGTGCTGTGTTGAATAAAATCTATGTACAGTCACCACCGACTTCTGTACTGCCAGTACTTGCCCAGTTCACCCAGTTCAATACTACTTGTTGAAGTTCGTTTGAAGAATATTGTTGACATTCGTTCATTTTAACCATTCGCGTTTTAAGCTACCACTTCACTAGTATAAACTGAACTCAACGATAAAACGGAGTTCAACAAGGTGGTTAGAATGGTTAGAAATGGTTAGAGTGGTTAGAAATGGTTAGAAATGGTTAGATTGGTTAGAAATGGTTAGAGTGGTTAGAAATGGTTAGAAATGGTTAGAATGGTTAGAAATGGTTAGAGTGGTTAGAAATGGTTAGAATGGTTAGAAATGGTTAGAAATTGTTAGAATGGTTATAAATCACAGAGGTATTCTTCGAGCTGCTTCAAAGGACAGTGGACGACTGCCTAGATGAAATTATCATGCTCGGAGATTTCAATGCCAGAGTTGGAAATGGCCATTCTACATGGGGTGGAGTTGCCGGAAGACATGGAGAAGATACTCTTAATGACAATGGAAAGCAACTCCTTAGATTCTGCACTGAGCAAAATCTGATCATTGCACACAAATATTTCCCCCATAAGCGCATACATGCATACCGGTACATTAGATGTGAACAAACAAAAAATGAGAAATCAGTGATCGACAATGCCATTGTTAGGAAGAGCTCATTCAAGTATACTGTTCAAAAAAAAAAAAAGAAACGCATAGCTATCCGAGGGCGCGTTTTTATGAGTTTGTCAGTACAATTTGGTGCTAGGGTATATAAAAACCAGCCTCAAATGTTCTATACAGTGTTAACTGCACGTGTTGTCCTGAATTGCGTTCGTTTTTGTAATCGTTACAACGCAGTGGTCAATAGTGTTTATGAAGCAATTTTTGACCACAGCTTATGTTGCGCGCACGTGAAAGCAACAAAATTTGGAGTGAACCCTATTCACTGACTACGCAACTGAAACCCTATAAAAGGATAACTTACTTACTTACTTAGTCGTTCCCCTTCTACCGTGAGGTGTAGAGGTTTGGAAGAGAGAGCGTCAGACTATCCTATCGGCTGTCTTCCTCCTGGCCTGGTTCCATTCTAGTCCTCGGTCCTTCAAAGATTGTCTAATGTTGTCCTCCCAGCGGATTCTGGGTCGTCCTTGGGGTCTGGATCCATGGCTCTTTATAAAAGGATAACGCCACACCAAAAAAAAAAAAAAAAATCAGTTCATTTTCAAGCAGACATTTATGGCGTCTCTATCGATAAATTTAAGGAACGTTGCTATTGGCCGACTGCATGCAGGCGAAAGTCAAAGTCAGGTTGCCAGGCATGTAAACGTGCATCAGAGTACCATCAGTTGACTTTGGCACAGGTTCCAAGCCACTGGCTCAGTTGAAGACCGGCATCGCAGTGGACGACCCAGAAAGACAACAGCAGCGGAGGATCGCTTTATTCGTCTTCGTCACCTCAGAGACAGGTTTACAACAGCTTCCTCAACTGCCCAGTCATTGCCTGCAGGACGTCATGTGTCTGATCAAACTGTCCGGAATAGACTGCATGACGCTGGACTTTGGGCACAACGACCTCACCGAGGACCTGTCCTTACGCGCCGTCATCGCCAAAATCGACTTCTTTGGGCCAACCAGTATCGTCCCTGGGCAGCTGACAATCAATGGAGATGTGTCTGGTTTAGTGACGAATCTTTCTTTTTGTTGCAGCGTCGTGATAGATGGCGTAGGGTCTACCGTAGGCGAAATGAACGTTTTGCCCAAAATTGCGTTGATGAAGCTCCGCCGCATGATGGTGGAGGTGCAATGGTGTGGGGAATGATCAGTTACAACGGAAGGAGTCAATTGGTGCACATTGAAGAAGGCTTGAATTCGCAACGATACGTCAATGAAATTCTTCGACCCCATGGCCTTCCACTTGTGGCTTACCCAAAGGTCTGTGTTTCAACAGGACAACGCCAGACCCCATTGTGCACGGTTGACCACGCAGTTCCTGACTGCCAACAACATTCTCACCCTTCACTGGCCATCCCTGTCTCCAGACATGAGTCCGATTGAGCACCTGTGGGATGAGCTGCATAGACGTGTTTGTCGCCGAGACGTTGCTCCAGCCAATCATCGTGATTTGTTCCAGGCACTCCAGGAAGAGTGGGCAGCCATCTCACAGGCTCCCATCAGACGCCTGATCGCATCCATGCCCAGGAGATGCCAGTCGCTGATCGATGCAAGAGGAGGCCACACACCATACTAACGGGAAAGCCCGTACGCCAAAAAACTCTCATGACCCAGATGCAAAAACGTGTTGAACCCTAAGGTATTCTTGTGTGCAATTTGAACAATTAACTCATTAAATTAAAAAAGTTATTGAATGTCAAAATTATGGCTATGTGTGTGCCTTCAGTAGCTATGCGTTTCTGTTTTTTGAACAGTATATGTCCGGGATGCTAGAGTCTGGAGGGGCCAGAGATTGGAAGTGATCACTACCTGCTAACAATTAAAAGAACAGACTGAAAGAATTGCTTGGCCTAAGAATAACCTAATATCACGCAAGAAGCTAAGTAAACGTACAGGAGAAATGAGCATTAAGACCTACAAGCAGAGAGAGCCAGAAGTTAAGACTAGATACCAGGGGCTTATTGCTACAGCAGTGAGCAACACAGAAGAACAACCTGATGACCTGGAAACACTCTGGAATAAATTCAAGGACATCATAAAGACAGCTGGAGCAGAAGCATGTGGTGAAATTCGACTTTGGAAGAAGAGAAAGAGGACACCTTAGTGGACAGAGGAAGTTAAAGAGAAAATAAGAGAGAAGAAAAAGGCATGGAAACAATAATTATGAGCTAAAGACACAGCAGGAAAAACAGAAAAATATAGAGAATATGTGATAGAACAGAAGCAAAGAACAAGTAGCTAGCAGCAAAGCAGAAGTCATGAGAAAAATTTGGATAAAAGCTAGAAAAAGATGCTCAAGAAAACCAGAAATTGTTCTACAAGACTGTGACGATACGGTTGTGCGATCTGAAGTCCTTTCCGGCAGGATTCTATTACATTCCCGTGCGAGTGATATTTTCTTATTTTTCTCTCCCCTGTCATTATTATGTGGCATATTTTATGCACCATTATTTATTCTCTATGCTGGATCTAGTAGGGTGAAGTCTCTAACACTCCACACCCCTACTGAAGTATAGGCCACGGAACTATCTTTAATTTTCACAGGTTTGCTTTGAGCCGATCCCAGACAGAACAGTAATAACGCCATGTAATTTGACCGATCAGCGACTGATAAGTTTTCGCTTCATTCGTCTGGCCACATTTGATAGAGCTGGTCATCTCTATTGATCCGTTCGAAAGTGACGGTCCATCACTGGACTCCAGGTGGCTAGCCACTATCCCTATGTTTTCACAAGATGGAAGATAATGAGGTAATCGCTTCCTATGTACGTTCTGTATCGAGATTACAGATAAATCTGTCTGGAAACTCAAGATTTGCAGACGATAGCATCGGGACAGTATCAGTGCACAACCTTTGTTTGTGAAGATAGCACAAGATGTCGGCGGAACGCAACAATATAAAGAGGTCACGCGTGGGTATTAAATTTAAAATTTTGAAACACGTGAGGGTATGTTTTTAATTTGAAACACCCCTACCCACGTAGTGCTGATCGAGGTTCGATTGAATTGGTTGATTTGAGAGGCCGGAATATGCAATATATCGCATTGGAGAATTAGGCGGAAACACAGCTGGAATTTGAACTGAGGATTGTGAAATATAATGTAGTGAAATCAAAGTCAGTACACACTCTGCAGCGCAAACGTCAGACTAGCGACTCATAAAAGCCAGAAAGAAAAATGAGACATTGGACATAGAAATTCCAAAACTATAAGTAACAGATCGAGTATTGGGCAACTTAGGAATTTACAAGTAAACCCACATTTTTAATACAAGACTGGAAACTTAGGAATTTGATCACAAGTCATAGAGGAATTATACAATAGTTTTCCCAGGCCAGTGATTTCGCAGAACACCCGCCGTCAGAGGAATGAACTCTAATTTCCAGACCTAAGTGATTTCGAAGAATCTAATACAGAGCTGTGTCCAGTCTAAATCTGTGCAAGGAGATTGTGTATTCCCAAAATGTTGGGGTAAGTGTAAACAATTTATTTACTAATGTAAATTTTACAGGTTTCTTGCTAAATGGTTATATATGAGGCTGGAAACCTCATCATACGAAAACAGTTTTTTCATGAACCACTACCGCAAGAGGTGGTGATTGTTTCTGACTAGTCGTGCTGAAACCCGACAGCAGAGATGGCCCCAGGACTCCGACTGGAGCAGTAATGAGTGATGATTACATCATGTATACGTCAAGTGTAGCATATCCTTTTTGAGATGTATGTAACTCGTTAATGTTAGTTCAGGCGCAAATCATATTCTCACTGTCCAGACACATGTTACCCGTTAATCCTCAGAGTAATAGTGGTGAATTTTAACCATCTTCTCGGAGTTACGTTGTGCGTGCTCGAGAATTAAATGCTTCTGAGCGTTTAACATTAGTGGGTGGACAACGGGAACGTGAGCCAGTTAGAGTGCTCCAAATAAATGAACTTAGCAGAAGGCATTTGTTTTTCTATTTTTTTTTTTGTTCGTGGTTACAAGCCATCATACTATTTGTGGTACTAACACCACTAGTGTGAGAGAAAAGCATCCACCCAAACCGCCTACATTGGAAGAGAGTGTGGAGAAGGCTTTCGTCATCATAGAATTGATGAACCACAGCTTCAGGACTCAGCTAGAGTTAAGTTTCTTGTAAAATAGGCCAAAGCAACGGACTTTTAATAAATCCTCACCTACGTCTCCGTGACGAAAACGTTTATCTAAATTTCACCAATTTTTCAATATTTATTTTAACTGCTAAAGACTATTTCATTATTACGTATGAGCCAGAATATTTAATGACTTGACTTTGATCCACTTTCACTGAGCGTCAGTTCTTGGTGACCAGAATATTATATATATATATATATATATATATATATATATATATATATATATATCTATATATATATATATATATATATATATATATATATATATATATATATATACATATATACATATACATATATATATATATATATATATATATATATATATATATATATATATATATATATATATATATATAAACACACCTAGACATAAAGCTTTACCTTATAAGAGGGATTTCGTTGGATTACACCAACTGGGGGGCTTGGACGGGCTAAACCATTGCTTAAATCCTTCACAAAAGGCGACGGACCAGATATAATGCGTTAACAATTGTTCAGCCCAATGCAACATTGTTCGTGACTTCTGGAAATATCTTATGAACCCTCCCTTAAGGTAGAAGTGTCATTAACCTTCTATCTACATCTCTGTCAAGAGTAATCTTGCGCGCAGGTAAATACCTTGAAGCCAGTATTAGATAATCTTGAGTTTTGGTCACTGTTGGACCACTACTGCAAAGCAGGGGAGGCAATCCGTGACAAAGACCCCAAAGAACATAACGAAGGAAAAACAGTGCCCTATTAAATTTATGAAGGTCAAGGAAGGCAAATTGCTTACAGCCGCAAAGGAGGTAATGGAAAGATGGAAAGAATATTTCCCAGAACACCTTGATGGTTAGCATGGCCAAGCATCAGAAATGATAACCACTAGTACGGAAGAGGAAACCAATGGTTAAGTACATGGTAGCAACAGGCGACCCCTTACTCCTGAGGGTCCTACAGGCAGCTTGGTGCAACAAGACCGTACCAAAGGATTGGGAGCTTGAGATCATAACACCGATTTTCAAAAAGGGTTACAACCGACAATGTTGAAACCATAGAAGCATATCCCTTCTCAGTGTCCCTGGTAAAATCTACTCTAGAATCCTTGAGCAGAGACTCAGACACCTAGCTGAGCCACAAATGAATGAGGTCCAGTGTGGCTTCCGAGCAAACTGAAGTACTCAAGAACTAATCTTCACACTCAGACAGCTGAGTGAAAAGGTCCTTGAGTATAAGAGCGAGATCCATCTTTGTTTCTTAGATTTGGAAAAAGCGTTTGACAAGGTCCCCTGGAGCAAACTTTGGGACTGTTTCGCAAGGAAGAACATTCCAGCACCTCTGATTCATGCTATACAGAGTTTCTACAAGTCGTGAAGAAATTATGTGAGGACGGCAAACCATAAGTAAGAAGAGTTCAAGACCACAGCTGGTGTAAGACAAGGTGATATCCTGTCCCCTTATCTTTTCATACTCCTCATGGACGATGTTATCAAGGCATGTAAGGAGAGGACAAGAACGTATTCAGTGGGGTATTGGAAGATGAGACGGGTCTGTATTTCAGAGCTGGCATTTGCTGATGATGTTGCCCTGATTGCTAAATCAGAGGCACATCTTCAATCCAATCTGCAAGTCTGGAAGGGACAGCTGGAGAAGAGAGGGATGGTCATAAGCAGCACTAAAATAAAAACCCTGGTGATAACTCGAGAGGAAAGAGGGTATCAGATTAAGCAGGGAGAACATATCCTGGAGTAGGTCAAGCACTTTAAATACCTCGGAGCTGTCATAGACCGGAAGGGAGGCATCAAAGACGAGTTTGCTACCCGAAGAGCAGCAGATGGCAGACTTTTTCAGGCTTTAAATCAAGGATTCCTCAGCAAAAGAGAAGTTGGTAAGAAGACGAAGATGGCTGTATAGCGCTCCACCTATGTCCCAGTCTTGACGTATGGATGCGAGTCATGGGTAATGATGACAACCCACAAAAGCCAGATCCAAACCTCAGAAATGAGGTATCTGAGGAAGGTGGTTGAAGTAACAAGAAGAGACATGGTCCGCAACCAGACGATACGCCAACGAACGAACGAACGAAATATTTATTTCATCAGGGTAAAGAAATAGGCATAATTGCTTTTTTACATTTCTGCCCTGCAATACAATTTCACTGACAAACAACATTTTTCTTTCTTATATAAGAATAAGTGTTCTTAGGTCAGTTTCTTGCGCTGATTTCAAATCTGAAATCCGTTTATCTCTATCACGTCGGGTTCTTAAGATATTTGTGAATAAATATATTTTTGGGAAACCGTTATTTGCTCCGTTTCATTTTTACTATATAACTTATTAAAAATTAATAAAAAGCAACATAATTCTACTTTTTATACTGCTAAAAGATGCATGACATATGTTACGCGATTTTTCGAATAGTTACTGTATTTTGAAATAATTCTGAGCACATATGAACTTTATTTCGATTCGAAAGTTGATGATGCAAATAAATCTTGGAAGCCAAATTGTTAAAACTCTTTCTTTGTGTGTAGTTGTTAACTCATACTGGCTACTAGTTGTTGAATCATGCTTTATTTGCTAAATGATGTGAATGTCCACCAGTGGATAAATGTAGATGTTGGGACTGGTGTAGTAAAGTGTAACGATTGTCAACTCATCAAACCCAGCACAGTTTTGGTCATACAGGTCATCTTGTCCTGGAACGTGATGAGGCTCCGACAAGAATGTGAGTGTAAACAATGAGTGTGTATCTGAATGTCAGTACGCGAATGGTAGAATGATTCGATAGAGTTGACAGGTTGGTAGTACATCACTCATACTCACACTGTTCGAATTCAAGAAGTACTGGAACTACGGTGGTCTTTTTATAACATTTAATGGGACGCACACTTGGACAGTACGTGTATGGTTACAGGAACAAATGTCGACATAGACAGCATAATGTTGATCACAGGAATATCATCTTAAGTTAGCATTCATGCTTGGCAAATATCATAATGGAGCATTCGTAAATAAGCATTCAGCGTTCCATCATGTAAATCATCTGGCTTTACTGACTGGGCACGTCAGACCATAACCAATACATAGGAAGGCTCCTAGACCTAACCTCGTCTAGCGAATATTCCTTCACGTAAAGTTCAATATAAATATATTTCATAATATAGGAATCCCAGACATGGGTTCTCACATGTAGCAGTGATCTCTTGGTTCATCGAGCGATAGTACAGGCATCCCTTTTTCTCACTCGATAAATACAAAGTATATGAATTTCAACATGGCTGTTCTCTCTCTCGTGAGCTTCACTCACTATAGAATATAGACCAAAATTAGTCATTCATTAAATGTCCTCATTTCTTCATAGGTTCTCTCATAGAGGTAATTGAATAATATCATACAATCCAGTGCTGATACATAGGAATGTCTTCTTCCTTTGAATGGATATTCTTTTTAAAAGTACCACTGTGCATCTGCTTATCAACAACGATGGCGAAGCCCAAGTTCATAATAAATTGTGGTTTTACCTTTTTATGCGAAATATAACTTTGCCATTCCTTGGCAAAAGAGAATAAACACTGGGGTAAAGTACATACAACATGTCTAAATGATTATCACTTTTCCCCATCCATATATAGATCACTATTTCGGCAAAAAGCCTGCTACAACAAAACTCGGCATCCTCACAGGATGACAGCCATGGATCACACCCTTTGCTAGCGATACTTCCGCTGCATAGCCTTTGACCTTTTCTAGCGACAACCAAATTAGTTCGACTTAGAAATGCAAAGATATCCATATATAAGACAGACTCGTCCTACTCATACAAACACTACGTATAAATTCAGGCCATAGATATACTGAAGCAAGAACAATCTATTCCTACCCAGCCACAGAATAAATCGCAGTAGGCCTAGAGTCGTCTGCGGAGTCCGATCGAAGATGACAGAACTATTTTCAAGGGAAGCAACCCAAAAATGACTTCTCCTTAAGCACTTAAAAAGGAAATACTTTGCTTACAAAATATTTGCGAACATAATAAGAATATAAATGTATTATATTGCAAGATAGTAAAAATTGCCCTTTACACAAATGCAGTTTGTTCAATACATTGGCAGGTTGGTTACGAAAATCGCCGAAGCATAAGTCGATTCCTTTTGGAGTGCCAGTAATATGGCGTGAACATACTGATTGTTACTTCTGCTTGACAAATATCCATGGTTTCACTTTTAAAACTAGAAAGTCTGTGGTTTATTCAAATATTGAATTGGTTTCGAAATCAGTGCCTCATGATCCAATCACGTGTCCGATCCAAGTACCACCAGAACAATATCCGTTGGACGTGAATGAACCATCAGAAAGTGATAGTTTACCTGCTTTAGAAACTAATTCTGACTCAGATTACAT
>JAMPIV010001779.1:0-79739 GCA_024509875.1 Oreohelix idahoensis | reverse complement strand
TACACCCCAGATGAAGATGATGACAGTTGTTTCAACCCATCGTAAAGTAACATACGCGGATAGGCGAAGTTACAGTGTTTTACAGTAGAAACAACATATATCAACGTAAAAGTCGTCCTCAGCTTGACAGAGATAGACGATTTATTGATTACCGGACATACGAAAAACCACATAGCACATAGCAGAAACGGAGGTATCCGATCCACGCTGTTCCCCGTTCGAATCCCCAGTACACAAAATGCCATGCCCCCATGAGACAAACACCTCCATATTATCGCCACAGAGAAACAGAAAGCAGACCACGTATACTATCATCGATCAGGTATAATGACAACAAGACAAGGCACACGACGGCAGCTAACAAACACTGGAACCACATTGAATAAACGAGCTCAAAGAATGACAGTAAGAAATTTCATTACTGCGGTTCAAAACAGAAAGTTATGGGAATTCAAAAACGTAACGTCAGAGAATGGACAAGTTTGCCTCATATCAACAGAAGATGGATGGAGGGCACAAATAGGTCCAATAAGGTCAGGAAACAAAGATCACAGCCGCCGACAAATAAATTCAGTCCAAAATAACAAGACACAGTTAAACCCCCTTCCAAATAAACCAACCCAAGTTAAACGGCTTCATGACACAGATATCAATGAACCAAGAACGACCTCTGTAGCAACACAAACAGACCTTCCTAAGTCAACGTATATTCACACACAAACTTACTCCCGCAGTGATAAATCGTCAGCTGATACCTATCACACCCCCAGTTCAGGCAGTTCTAGTTTTAACACTAGTGAAAACCAAACACTGCTATACCACAAGAACAAGATTGCTCGTTCAAAACAATCAGATCCTGAAGAAACTATACCCAAGCAGATTGTTGAACCATATACCAGCGATCTTTATGGAGACGAAACAGAACAAGACAGCATAGCTTTGTCAGACCCCAACGAACATAATGACAGAAAAATGGTAGAATTATACCAACAAGAAACAGACATTGATACAGCTAGTTCCATTGAAACCAGTGATGCGGATAGTACATTATTTGTACCAGTCAGCTCCAGCGTCAAACGCGCCTATAAAACAGAATCTGATGACTCAATCCCTAGCAACAAAATTCCGCGTATACAGCACAACTATATCAGACGAAAGATTCTGAAGAAACGCAATAATGTTCCAAAACCAAGCCGAGAAGTGTTAGCCTCATCTCAACTAGTCAAAAACAACAGTGTGCAAATTACTGTGCCCATTGTAACCAGTGCTAACGTTCAGCACAACCAGGTCAGAAGAAAAATCAAGGCGAAACATATACCTGCCTCAAAACCAACAGATGTTCCAGCCATACAAACCCTCACCACAGTAAAACCATCACCGTTATGTTTTCCAGCCTTAGAATACGGATGAACAGAAAGAAATCAAGACCAGCACACGGAGGATTTTCTTTAGATAGCATAATTATGAAATAAAAATGTTAAAACAATTGATAACACACAGTGTTACGAGTTTACAGACACCCTTATTTAGTTACATACATTTTCTTAATATTTAGAATGCTACACAACTTTACCTATAACACATGTGTCACACTATTCTGTTGTAACATTCATCTCCACTTTTGTAACTGATCATATTCCACGCTCCATTCACCAGCATGATCTCTGATACTCCAACAATTTTTGTTGATACTGCCTATCACAAATACCCCAATGACATTTGCGCATGCTGAATTTCTGCAAATGAAGAATCCCTTGAGAGCATTAGTATATGCTGTGACGTACGTCTAGTTTGACTAGTGAATTTTCCCTGATATGATGGATGATTTAAAGGGACCTTTAGCTTTTCATAACATTAGAACCCCTGAACATTTGTTGTAATTTTTCGTTTGCCAGAACGCATTCCACCGGGACTCATGTAGGATACAGCGACGAGATCAAAGAGACAGACCGAGGAATCTTAAGGGAGACTATCGGCGCTATCAAAGACAGTAGTTTTCCCTGATACGAGACGCAGTTGCTTGCCGCTAATTTCGCGTCTCGGTGTCAATCGAGGAACCGAGCGAACGGGGGAAAGCGAAACGGGCAGCAGCGAGCGGATACGAAGACCAGGGGGCGGCTTCTTCTCTTGATTTGGCGGTCAGATCCCCAAAAGTTCGTGAGATCAAATAAGTTGTCAAGTTTATCATGTCCCACTCAACTTACATTCCATTTTAGTTAAATAGACCATGAAGAACTAGACACGTTATCACTCGCTGGCCAGACCTTTACAGAAGCACTAGCTTTATTGAAATCTTGTTATAGATTTTCCCCTGGATTTTATATATATTTGCAGTGATTTCTAATTCTGTGCAAAGCGGTAAAATATATATTGTGTAAAGTGATCAGTGGTCTAGTCATTCTATTTCAAGGGATTTTGTGTTAATTTAAATCTATTTAATTAAACCATCTCAAGAGTTCCAGTTTTAAATATAATGATCTATCTATTATATTATTTCAAAAGATAATAGATGCTTAAATTAACTTTTAAAGTCGCGAAGGAATTTATATTTAATTATAAATTCAGTTAAGTCTTAGTTTTATAGATGTGTGTTTTTAACCACTAGAATTCGCGCAGTGTTTATTAAATACATAATTAAATACTCGAGTGTATTATAGGCTTAACGGGAAATTCATCGCGCTTTAGAAGGTTATTTGTTTTCGGTATATTACATGTCTTTTTTTTCTTTCATACAGAGTGATCGTAACCTGTGCGATCCCAGCATTAAGAAAGCAATAAAGAAATCAATCTAAGCAAAGCAAAGCATAAACAGTGTGTAGAGTTCCCCTGACGCAGAACTTGTTGAGACTGTGTAAATTTTTAATCTTTGAGGCGATTCTATGTTTGGAATTCCGCTATCTAACTTATAGCAAAGAAAGCACACCCAAAGACAAATTTAACGCACCATCAAACAACTTAAGTCGTAACGGGAAGAAGAACACTGGCCCGAGCTTTGTTAGTTTACTGACACAGAGAGATAATTCATAATTTCCTGAACAGTGATGTGACTAGTTTTCTCACTGGACTTAAACCATACCTCACGGATAAAGTGTACCAGCACGCGTAAGAATTTTATTATCCGCGGCATAGTCAAATAGACCACACCATCCTCACCCCGGTATCAGAGACCGTGCCCTCCCATAGAAACTGTTATTAAGAAAAGAGACACAACTACAGATTCGTTTTCCAGCGATTACGGGACCCTTTTATGTGCTGACCGCCTACCCGATAATCTGGGGCTAGAACTTGAACAAACACTCATACATTTAGTTGAGGTGTAACTGCTGTTGTGTTATTCTATGGAGTGCAAGATTTTTTCACAATCGGTAAGTGAGAGCAAGATGAGTGAAGGCCTTTGCTAGCGCGTGTATGAATGACAGGAAATTAATTCTTTTGTGTGACCATTTTGTTAACTTGCTTACCTGGTAACATATATCTTTTCTGTATACCCTACATTGTTCCTTTAAGTGGGATAGTTGATAATTTGTTAACTCTGTTTAAAACCACCTCCTTTCCATTTGCTTAGTAAAGGGAAGAACAGGTTTTTTTTTTTTCTATCACTTATACCTAACTTGGTAACACCTCTTTCAGAGTAATTAACTTTACTGTTAGGTTAACGTACCCGTGTTCCTGATATTATCTATCTCTGGACTGGGTTTGTCTTTGTCTAATGAGCGGGAAAGGCTTAGTCGATACCAATCTTCTTCACCCCCTCCCAAACTTGTTATTTGCATTTGTGTACTTATGATAATTTATGTAATATCTGATATTTTTAGTGATTGATGTTTAAAGTTTACTCTCCTCCAGCACGCGGTGAAGTAACTATTAAATCTCTACATTTTCTATCACTGAGCTTTCCATCATCATTTTCCACTCTAAACCGGACCACTATTTCTACGACTCTTTTCTCTCAAAATAAATTTACGACATATGCTAACCCCAGATTGAACACATTACACCTATTTGTTGATGATGCCTTTGCCCATGTTAAAGAAATAGCATTTGCACATGCTGACCTAGCAAATGAAATACCCCTTTACAGCATTTGTATATGCTGAACCCACATTGAACACCCCATTACCGCATGATAACCACTAATGACACATGAGATGAAGAAGCAACTGGTTATGTATGATGAAAATGCCATTTTATATTAAGGTGAAACTTTATGTTGTCACAGCTGAGATTTTGTTGTAATGTTTATGCACAAAATCCCCCACATTAACATTGGAGGAGGAATAATCTTAGTCTTTCGTGGTTACGAGATAAGACAAGGAGATAATAGAATATTTGATGAATACCATGGACATGGAACAAATCAGAGCAGATGATTGTTGCACATATGAGGACCATATTTGAAGTCATTATTGAAGGATTATCAGTAGACAAGAGACACAAATGAATTATGATAATCCCATGGAACCACAAGTACTAAGGACACAAAATGGAGATTAAATAATGGAGAAAAAAAATAATGACTGAATAATTGCTACGCCCAGAGGTAAAGGAAATAGAGATGCATCCGCATTTTGGAGAAGATATTTTTTTTGATTTTTGCTTATTGCCTTTGTAATATGAACATTGTTGTATAACAAATGACTATTCCTTATCACGAATTACAGAATGTTGTAAGATAGTTGGAATAAATTGACAATTTACTATACTCATAATATACCCAGAATTACAGGAGAGAAAATAAATAAATGATTGATGAAAGTGGACACACTGAGATTTGCTCACCCCGAGGATATTGGATAAAAAAAAAAAAAAAAAAATAATGTTATCCCAAGGACAGACATGTCACAGATATATCATGGAGATTGGAAATGCAGCAAACTTGGTCAAGGACACCATGAAATAGACCCCCGCCCCACACTTAAGATAACTGACGGATGAGATTTTTGAATTATAAGTACCATAAGTCACCCATCTGGCTGTAGTCAGCGGATGTTACAGGCACCACATAACTCTGACTAACCCTCGACCAGCGAAGGCAGAGTTGGTGTCGAAATTTTGCACATATGTAAAAAGTCATGTTTTGGTAAAGTCTAGACATTTATGTTAATAGTTCTATAAATGATTAGTTGATATATTGATGATAAATATTCGCAAATATAGTACATGGACAATTAATAAGGATATATTTCCAGTACAGAATAAGAGGAATAGGAAGGATCCACATTTTAAATATTGGAGCACCATGAGCGAGGAATTGGACTTATAAAGAAAATGGAAATGGTACACTGTATGCAAGGATAACCAGAAATAATATGGATAAATAGTAGTCAGAGTGCCAGGAACTTTGTCTTACGAGAATATTGTAGATTCCTCACGATCAATTGATTATTTTCTTCCTTTCTATGTCACATTTTTTTTTTGAGTGATGACCCCAAAATTTTTTTTCATCTCATATTGTCAAAAGTTCTTACATCTCAGTTGATAGTTCCATAAATAATTGTTTGATGTATTTTGCATAAAGGTATTGCTAGATAAGGTACATAGGGAGTTACTAAGGATGAATTCTCAAGATAACAGGAGGACTAGAATAGACACAATGATATTGGAACACCATAAATGATACATTGGTGTTATGAAAAAAAAAAAGGAGACAAATATAAATTGTATACAAGGATGCCTCGAGAGTGACAACATGGATACATATTGTCAAGAGTATAAGCAGTTGTCTTAAAAGAGAAAATAAAGTAATACGGAACCCAATGTAGAAAATTCATGATGATTTGGAAACTATATTTTTCTTTTCCCTTATATTTCATAATATGATAGTAACACATTCGTCTGTTGGTTGCTGAATAATTTGATGTTTGAAAATTGATGTATGGGAAGTCAAAGAAGATCTTTGAAGAATAAATATATATATAAAATAATATTTCTAGGAAAGAGTTCACAGAAAAAAATACTGTATTGACAGAAAAGAAGGAATGATTAGAAATAACTGACTAATGGACAGGATCACCACCAGACGCACGGATATTGGAGACAAACATCACATATTTTGAAGAAGAAAAAAAATGTAATATAGAACATTTTCTACAGTGACGGACTTAGAACGAATTTATACATTTACCATTTAGAAAATGTCTATAACAAGGAAACATTCAGATAGATAAATAAGGATAAGCCATGAGGTTTTAATGCTTTTATTGTGAAAAATGATTACTTATAAAAATTATGCTGGTTGTATTATCGTCTGATAAATATGCATATTATGTTTAGAGATGTTTTCTACATGTAATAATGAGCAAGTGGCTCATTCACTGGAAAAAAAAGAAGAAGATGATGATGAGTACCCATGAAAACATTGGCTATTCTATGAAAGTGGATTGCCATTACCATAGGAATTAGAGATTTTGGACATTTCTTGGAATATTGCAGAGTACTTGGGAAATAGAATAAATAAGTACGCCAGGAAAAAAAAGATTTTTTAAGTCTTGCAGACTTATATATGGAGCAAATAACAATACAGAAAAGAGATAACACCCCTACCACATCCAAGAGAATGAAATCAACTATATTTTTGAATGAAATGTAATAGATTATGATAATCCAGCCAAGTTCTGCAAATAAGATAGTTTATTGTTCATTCCCCAGTGTTGCCACTCGTCACATTTTTTTAGTGATGACCTTATGAGTGTTTTGCAGATTTTGTTGGGCAGTGTTGCCAATTTGTAAATTTGGTGAAAAATATTATGATGTGATGAATAAGTTACACTTTTTGAAGTTGATGTCCACTACTAGTTTTTTTTACATAGCAGACGACCTCATATACACATAGGACCCCAGTATAGGAATTAGATTAAATTTTTTGGAAATATTTTTGGACTTAGAAAAATTTTTGAACTTTAAATTTTTCTGAAAATTTTTTGAACTTAGAAATTTTTGGGGATGGATTTTTGTTATTGATAGTACTCAAATGTCTCCCTACGGGATACATTTGCGGAGCCCCGGGATCTATATGTGGCCGTGTACATAGTTGTTCCTTTGGAAACAGACTATATTCTTACGAGACAGAGGAAGCACAGACCACCCTATAATTTAATATTTTATGAGAAACAGAAAATAATAAATAGTGTCACACATTTAGGACAAAGAGTCGCTTCCACACGCTATTTCTAATAATTGGGTGAACTCCCCTGACCAATCGGATAGCTCAGATTTACCCCGGGGAAAGTGGAACAGGACGCCATTTTGGCAGTAGAATGAAAGAGCGCAACTCAAGAGGTCGTATCTGATCTAGCTCTACATATTTCTTAGTTTTGAGGAATCAAACTACAACATTTATTATAAAATGTGTAATTCAGGACATTGAGTGTTATATATTTTCTCACTGGCGTAAGTAGTGACAATAGTTAAACATGTATTCTGAATAGAGCTCCCAACCCTAGTCGCAGCAGAACTAGGCTCGAGGATTTGAGTCAATTTGAAAAAACAATGTCTTACACCTCAAATCAGGTAGAGTAGACTATTCTTGTGTTGGAAAGCATTTAACTCCAGGAATGCTTATGACAATAAAGAAATCAAGGACAAATCTGAGGAGATGGGTAAATGTAGTCGAACCTAAAATAAGACTGTAACTTAAAGGAAGGAACACGGAGGAATGAGAAGGTTCGCCATATTTGACAATTGAGTAGGCCTACGAGACAAAGATGCAAAAAGGGATTTTTGCATCGATGAAAGCATCTGATGAGATGATAAAACTTTATTATGCTTATTATTGTAAAAATGTTCTAAATTCCAGACTTTGTTGAAATTTTAAGTTTCATGCTGAAAGATATTAAAGTTTTGCATGAAATCGAACGCTGTTGAGAAGGTGAATTACTACAGTTTTGAAATCTAGATAAGAAATCTGTCCATTTCAATTGAATTCGCTACATCAACACCTAAGAGAAGAAAATCGAACCTGGTAAAACAAACGTAAGAGAGAAATCTAAATCTCTGGTGATTAGGCCAGTTAAACATCTGCTCTCTGTAAAGTAAATTGAAAATACTGCATATACCGGCACTGCCACATGAAGGTAATATGGTGCCGTTCCAGTCCTAAGGAACACATGCCCCGGCTACACAGGCATAGGATCTCGAATAGTCGATCTATGAAGATCTTTATTCTGATGTGCGGTCTGATACTGTCTTCCGAGTTTTTCATACTCATCGATAGAATTAGGATGTCTTTCCTGTAAAAATGCTTCTAATTCAGTGCTGCATGCGGATAAAACTTTATCTCGCAGCATGAGATCTATAACACCTTCATATGTTTTATTTATACTAGACAGATCAATCCATCTGCTAAGGAAATATTTAATAGAAGCAATGAATTCAACAAAATCTGCATCTTTGCTTGGTTTAGCCGCATGAAAGCGATCTCTGAATCCAGACTCAGTTAACTGGAAACGTCTTAGTAATACCTCTTTTACGACATCGAAATCGCTTCTGCTCTTTTCATCAAGACTCATGAAACATTTAAGTGAGTCACCAGTCAAAAAATCAAGTAAAAGACTGCTCCATCTTTCTTTGGGTATGTTCAGAGCTGTGACCTTCATGATGAATCTAGATAAGAAAGAGTCAACACAATCGCGAGTCTGGTCAAAATGTGGCATTTTTAACTTAGGATAGAAAATATTTGTACCAGCAGCAGTCTTAGTCTGTTCAGACTGCACTTTAGCTAATTCTAAAGCTTTTTCTTTTTCTGCATGAAGTTTTAATGTTTCCATTTCCATGGCATTTTTATGTGCTTGATCCAGTTGCATAAGTTCCATTCTCCTTAATTCCATTCTTTCCTTCTCTAGTTCTCTGTCTTTTTCTTGTTGAGCTAATTCTTTATCTCGTTGAGCCATTCTTTCCTTCTCTAATTCTCTGTCTTTCTCTTGTTGAGCTAATTCTTTATCTTTCAATTCCCTCTCTTGGGTTAATTCAAACCTCCTAAGCTCCTCAGCTCGTTTAGTCATTTCGCGCTGTTCCATTCTTTCCAGACGCGATAAATATTCATCATATTTCGTATCTGCAAAACTTTGTAGTTCCGCCCCTGATTTTCCATAACTTTTCCCAATATCAATGAATTCCTGTAGTGTAGACATGATAATAGGTTTCTGAGTACCTTCAATAGTCTATAATATACACCAGGATTATAGAACTCACTATAATATGTACATGAATATATTAATCAATAACAAACAAGTTCCAAGAACATGTGACAAAGACAGTGAAAACAATCAAATGAGTTACAATGAAATGATTTTTCAGTTATACAACAACACTTTACACTTATAAAGTAAATAAAGGAGACTTATAAACAGTAATCAGTAAAAGAAAGAAAAGAATTTACATCACAAAAATATAACAAGACAAGTCGTCATAAACGAACGTGTAGACAAAGAATGTTTAGATCACACACGAAAACAATTGTCAACAGTACTGAAATTAGGTTACGTAAATAAAGAGGACGTAATTCAATTGACGAGACTGCTAAGTACACAAAATATGGTTATACTGCGAACTGAAGAAACATTTATATCCTGACTCCAAAGAAAAAATATAATCAGTCAGATCCTCAGTCAGCAGTATAAGCATGCAAATCTAATAGAAGTTAACATTCACTGAAGCTTTCCTGGGAAAATTCCAGTCAATATTAAACACGACGAATATACGAATATACGAATAAACATGAATGGGGAAACACAGATGATAGTAAAAAGTAAGTAAAGTGATGATGAACTGTAGACCAAAGCTAATGCAAGGACAATATGATAATGTTCAAGCGCCTAAGCACAATCAAGAACTTATCTGTTTAGCTGTCCCTCTGAGAAATACGTGAATGCATGTAATTCTAATCCTAGTTCCGAAACGTGTCTTCAACAGCTGTAGTCCATTGATGGTAGACCTTGACCTTCGCAGTAGGGAACAGTTTGAAAGTATTGCTTCGGTCTTCAAACGTAGTTTCTTCAATCGATCTGCGTCGTAGCTTCAGATGAATTTGATGAAGAGATACATTCTCCACAGGTTCAGGTTCTCGAGTGGGAGATTACCGTTCTATCAGCGTGAATCAGTCTCTTGTGGAAGAAAAATTCGGATTCTCAGGCAATGTTGTCTGCTAACGTTGACGGCATCGATGTAGTGACGTCACTTTCTGTCCTGCGCATTTCAGTTGCCAGTTAGGATTGAATGAATAATTTTGCCTTTAAAACGTTCATCATCAGTTTAACTTTCTTCGATACTTGAAGGGGGGAATCCAGTATTCACGAAAGCCAGACACTTTCTGACACCAGTATGTTACGTGCTTCGGGATCCCAGTATGTTCTGGGTGCTTCGATGACTTCTAGTATTTGAGGATGACCAAGTTATTATATGCGTATTCAGTTTATAAAGTCAAAGTCCCTCGGGTTCTTATCACTTTTGTAGGATTCCGTAATACTGTTCGTTGGTATCGATAATGTCTGCTTTAACCCTTGTGATACATTATGTGCTGAACATGGTTCATATTAAATATCCGACCCTTGACTGACCTGTATTAGTCTCTTGTCTTATTGATTATATTGGCAGTGTGAGATGCAGCGTGTTAAGACATTAATCATCACTGGTCATGATCAGTTGAATATAAACAGCATTTAACTCAACTCCGAATACGACAGTTGATAAGACCGTGATTTTGACGACTCACTATATTTAATAAGTAATTTCATACCATGAGCAGACACCAACTACATGGGAACAAAAGTCACATCACATTCATGTACGTTCTGTAAGAGTTCTCATTATTTCATAAACACATGTTCACAATCTCTATCTAGAGTTCTGGTTCAAGGTCAGTTCCTTTTAACGGCCAATGTCCTTTGGCATAAATTCAGAGGCTAACTAGACTTACTCCCGTCGCTAGTTTATACAATAGCCTTTTGCACTAGACTTAACTATCCTGCTAGTTCTGCAATACACTTATTATGCTAGGCTTACGTCTACTGCTAGTCGTTTAATATCCGTTACACTAGGCTTACGCTTGCCGCTAGCTGTACAATATCCATCTATACTAGTCTTACACTATTGCTAGTAACATAATGTTCCTTTGGCATACCACGCCAGGCTAATCTGCCATAATTATGCAAACTGCGTTATTCATAAGACGACTTACGTTTGGTTCAAGAAATACACTGTCCAATTGGCTTCCCAGCCACACAATTAATAAGTGGTTATACCACACAATATAAGTGGCAATGGCCACACTTCTGAAACACACTGCCGTTCGGGTCAAAACCCACAAGTCGAATGACGTTGCAAAGACATACGCGTCATGCATAGAGATATGCATACTACGTCGTTAATATATATTCAATTGCGATGTTCCACGGTGCAGCAATCCGAGTTGGCCAAACTCAAATGCTTGCACACATGCAACAATCATCGACATCGGTCGATGAGATATATCTCTATTCGCCTGAGGTGTTCCACGATACAGTCATTCGGATCGTGCACAAATCCAAATGCCTGTAGACATGAAACAATCATCGACATCAGTCGCGGAGATATAATCGTTTGAGGAATGCGCCATGCTGCAGACATGAAGCAATCCTCAACAGTTATATATAACTTATTTCACGGGAAGTTTTAAATGATAAGTCAAGCTATACGCTTGCAGTTTAAAAATGTAAGTTATATTGAATACATAATATGTAAAATATTTCATATGTGTATTTCTTTATTCAGTGAATACTGTGATACCCAAACTTTGCCAGCGTTCTAGTACGTGAACATTATCTGTGAAGAACTTAAGCACTTTCATTACATGAACTGTAACAGTTAAATGAAGTAAAAGGCCTATCGCGCCAGAATTAATTCTTCCAGAATAACACTTTAGTACAGATCAGCCCGCTGTGGCAAGCAAAATATCAGTAACATCCGACAGAGTTTTGACTAGTAGTGTGGTGACCAAATATAGTCATATACTGAGATAAGGCACCCGACCGGACATTCCTCATTTTTTTAGGAACCTACGCTAGTGACACTGTGCTCCGCTAACTTTCGTGCCTGGACAAATTTTATGTGACTTAAACAGACATCCGAAAAATAAGAACACCCAAGGAATCGTTCCCTGAGACAGAGAATTCAGTACGTCTTTTTGGAACTTGGGATTTCTTGGTCGAGACTGCATTTACGGGTCTGTGTGAAGGTCCTAGAAAAAATTATGTTCCCAGAGGCAGCGATCAAAGCTGTAAGTATAATTGTGCGCACGTGGCCACGGCTGAATGAATAGAGTGAACGCAGGTCTGAGTGTTATTGTTACCGTTGTATTTTGGCACCTATTTGCTGTCATAACTTTCTTCATGCAAGTTTGTTTTGCTAACAATATTTTTCCTTAAACTAGATTATAGTATCAGGTCTGTTCATACCTTAAACGGGGGAAACTCTTAGACTCAATCATATGTATCTGGGACTCTTTGTGCTATCATCTTTCTCCTAACGGGACTGTGGGCTATCCATCGAGGGAAGATCATAACTGTGGGTCTACCAGTTCTTGTAGCATTCCTTGATTTGTTTATGACTTTGTGTATATGTTTTTTTTAAATGTAATTTTACATGTTGTGACGTAAGTTTACAATGATAAATAAACTTAACAATAAATTAATCAGCATGTTGGTCAGCTCGTTCCAAATATCTATATACTCATTTGTTATAGTTTCCCACGTCTGTGTGTCTACCTGTCGTCACTTGAATGTGCGTGCACGTGAGTGGATATATATATATATATATATATATATATATATATATATATATATGCGTGTGTGTGTTAGACTGTCTGACTACTCTAGATCTGTCGTAGAAGATAGGTGAGAGAGAGAGAGAAGATTTCTCGCTCTCAGAGACAGCCTCTATCACTATTCTACCACCTCACTCGTGGAAATCTATTTTGTATTTCTATCTCACACTGTGACTATCACTTATTCTAATCTATTCAGAAGGGACCAACCCAAGTCTTAATTCCCCTATCAAAAATCTACGACAGTGGAGAAGTGCCCTAATCACAGACGAATTGACGAAACCACTGCTCACTTATACCAGCTAAGTTCTTGTAAAAGGAACCAGCAAAAGGACAATTGTTTTTATCAATCCTCAAACCAAGTCTCAGTGAAGACAATTTTATTTACATCTAAAATTCACCATCATTCCATCGCTATTTTAACCTGTTACAACTAATTGATTATTAAATTTGTTACATGTTATTTTAAAACTAAACAATCATTGTTGATTCAGTTATTATAAGTATGAAAGCAAATGTATGAGCAAGACTCTTTAATATATATACATCTAGATATATATTTACATCTATAGAGCAAATACTTATAAAATGAATTTCGCTGGATTTACCCCGAATAACATCACCAACCAAGATCTGCTTACTCGGAGCAAGCAAGAGGACATGTACACCATCATAGCTGGCAGACGCTGGAGCTGGGTTGGCCATGTCCTCAGAAGAGACCCCGATGCCATCACAAGAACAGCTATGCTATGGACCCCTGAAGGAAAACGAAAGAGAGGCCGACCAAAAACAACTTGGCAGAGGACTGTGGAGGCTGAGATGCAAAGAATGAACCAGGGTTGGGGCACTGTACGAAGAATGGCCACCGACCGAGCAAAGTGGAATCAATTAGTCGTTGCCCTACAAGATGCCACCAGGCATGATGACCACTGACTGCTTTGACGGTCGGTGGCTAAGGATCAAAGAAGAAGAAGAACCCCAGCTGGGGGCTTGAACGGGCTAAAACTATTGCTCAATTCTTCACAAAAGGCGACGGATCAGATATGTTAATAGTGCTCTGCCTTATGCAGCATTGCTCTTTACTTCTGAAAACATCTTGTGAAACACCATTGAGAAATAAGCGTCATTATCCTTCTATCTACAACTCTGCCAAGAGTAATCTTGTGCCAAGGTAGACACCTTTGAAGACCCATATTAGATACTCTTGAGTGTTGGCCACTTGTGGACCTGTCATCTCATCTCAACCCGTAACCCGTCATGGGTCGTAGGGGTGCCATTGTGGAAGCATCAGCAGACAGGGTCCTCCACTGCTCTCTATCCTCAGCAATGCGTACAAGTGTGGAAAAACCGTGTCCTGCCCATTCTTTGATGTTATCAGCCCAGAATTTTCTTTGCCTTCCTCTTCTCCGTTTAACTTCGACTGTTCCCTGGAGGATCGTTTTCGAAAGGGAGTCATGACGAGTTACATGCCCAAACCAGGCAAGCTTTCGACGTTTCCCTACTGACAAAAGTGGTTCTTGGTGGCCTGCATAGGTGTTTATTTTCTCTCTAACATAGACATTTGTTTTGTGCTCTTTATAGCAAATGCGCAAAATGTTTCTATAACATTTATACTCGAAAGCCTGAATCCTTCGCTCCGTATCTGCAGTGAGTGTCCAGCCCTCACACCCATGCAAGAGAATAGATAATAGAGTGGACCACTACTGCAGAGCTAAGGGGAGGCAATCCGTGACAAATGGGAATTGAATACACGCCACCTTGGCTGCTAGTTTCAACTTCAAACCTGGTTTCATCCCTGTTGACAGCTTGGGGCAATTATGAAAATAACCTTATGTTGTACATGAATTTTTGTTCTGAATTCTATAGCCCGTTGCAGTTAATCCACAGCCAATGCGATGCCCTTTCCGCAGTTTCACCGAGCCTCTTAAGTGCCCCTAGACCTTTCACACCCAATAGTTTCAGCAGATCGTACACTGAGGTAGCCACTAGATCTACTGCACCTACCTCTGCAGCTATGACTTTTGCGTAGAATAAAAGCATGGAAATGGTATGACAAGATCTTTAGTGACAGAACCAGACAAAAAAACACGTAGAACAACAGGCGAGGAAACGAAAGTGACGCATAATATTAATAGGATCACACTGAAGAAACCTGCTAATAGTATTACAAGGTACGCCGTGGTTAAAAAACAAAACGAATGGAGACATAAACCGCATAGGGAAAAGATGTGAAGACAGATTGAAAATAGATGAAAAAAGGACATGGGGAAAACCCAGCACAGATGGCACTAGACCTGTGACCTGACTGAAGGTCAATGTTATGTAGGCGGCTAAAGGGTAATTATGATGATGACATTCGCTACCAACATTCACAGGTCTATTTTTATTTCAGTGTTATTATTGAGGATAATAAGCTAAGTGTGTTAACCACTCAGGTTCATGGCAGTTTCTTTACTTACAAGACAAACACGTGTTACTATGGCGGAAGCTGAAAATGTCAGTATGTTCCATGGCAGTGTTTCTCAACATGTTAGAAAACACGAACACCATCGAGAAAGGCAGCTAATTACTAAGGCACTTACATTAAAAGAGGAAATGCAATAATTCCGCCTTTTATTACCCGTCAGCTCCCCAATGAGCATAGGATCCCGTTACACGCCCATTGAGGCATATTGGGAATATGGTGTTAGGCCCATTTTTTCTTGACCATCGGCACACCAGGGGTGATGTGGTCAGCATTACATCGGCCGCTTTAACCTTCCCAGAGTTCCTCTTGTACCCAATTTATGAGGCTGGGTCGACCCCGGAGCCGTTTGCGGTCTAAAAAATCCCACCTCAAGTGGGAATCGAACCATGGACCACGATCTAGGAAGCCAGTGCACTAACCACTGTGCTACCGCGGCTCCTCAATGAGCAATGAGCATAGGCCTTCAACAAACTCGTGCCAAGTACTTCTGTCACGTGCCATCAGCTTAATGTCTTTCCATGACTTTCTCATCATTTCATTTCTGTCCTAGGCTCTCTTCTCTATGTGTGTTTTTTTTTTTTTTTTTTGGTCTACTTCTGCTTCTCCTACCTATTGGTTCCAAAACACGGACTGCCTTGTAATTCTATCAACAAGATTCCCCACAGTGTGTCCTACCCATCTCTAACGTCTTCTTTTTATTTCGTGTTCTACTGCCACTCGTCTGGTTCCTGTCATCAGTTCCACATTGGTGACTTTGTCATTCCGTTCTAATCTTTCTAATCTACGCAAGCACCCATTTATGAAAATCTATAACCTCGTGGTTGTAGTTTTCTCCATCTTTCAGAGCCATTCATTGAGACCGATTAGACATCTAAGTTGAAGATTCTTATTTCTACATTGGACTCAATTTCTTTTGATTTCCATACATTTCCCAACGTAATTAACTCTTTGACTCTGCAATTATTTTCCACCCTGTGACCAACGCTCTGAGAGTTTTTCCGGAGTCAAAGAGTTAAAGCTCTTCTTGCCATTTGTATCCTAATTTTGATATCACTGTCTGTCCTTCCTACTCTGCCTTTGTTGCGGCCAAGATATATGGGTGATTCTACATCTTGTAGGGGTGTGTCTGTCTGTAAATGCAGTCTTGTTATTGTTTGCTGCATATATTCTCATTATCTTTGCCTTTTCCCAGTGCTATTGGCCTCTCATCGAGTATTTTCATTTAAATCATGAAATACGATCTAAATAGTGACTATTCATTGGGAAAGCACAGAACCAGAGCACAGTATTTTAGCTCTACATAGTTGAAGAGTCCCCTTTGATATGGGGGGGGGGGGGGGGGGGGGGGGGGGGGGGGGGGGGGGGGGCGGGGAGGGGGGAAGATGCATTGTATGCCACAAACTTCTTCCTCCTAGCTTGGGACCAGATGTGATGATCCTTTAAATGCAAGCCAAGCATGAGAAACTGGAGCTCATGACTTCAACGCAACACGCCTAGATCTACAGTGTAGATAATACCAAGAACTCTTCAACTTGGGATTGGCTGCAAAAGAGCGAAAAGCTCAGCAGCCCTAGTTAAACAACAACAACAAAACAAAATACAGAACGCGAAGCTACTAAACAGATATAGCACATCAGTGATATCGTGCATAGATCTCAGCGGCACAGCCGGGGTTTAAGGAATACTATTATAGAACTACGGCTCTCTGACATACTTAAACCTGACACGACCTAATACGTCTTTGTTAAGAGGGTAACAGACAATGACATCACTTGTGTCAATTATCAGCGTAACTGAGAGTGACACTTAAATAGCCTGGATACGTAAAAAGATCTATACAGGTATTAGGAAAAGTGTATCTATACATGCATTAGGACAAGTGTGTCTGTCTATACAGGCATTAGGACTAGTGTAGTCAGGTTAAAGCAAGCGACTTGTATGTTATGTAATGCCGCGTCATATTTACAAGACGGTCCAAAATAGAAACCCATGGCGAACAAAATACGCAGCCTTATGTTCCATGCATAAGTCGACAAGGACTGAAGATGAAGCAAGTCGCACAAGTAGGACCATGCGGAGGGCACGAGCGCACCCATGTATTATTTACACGACTAAAGAACTGAGTGTGTGTGCGTATGTGCACCTTGACTTAACTTCATAATCAGACAGATATGATATAAGAATGACACAGACTAGCGAATTGGAAGAAAGCTAAATGCCATGGTTTTGTTATTTTTTCTCTTGTACGAAAAATTTTTGAAAAGTTCATATGGACTGAAAAAAAACAACCCTTGTCGTTTTGTATTAGCAAACAGCAAAACATGCTAGAATCAAAACTACCATTAGGAATTGAGATAAATAAAGCTCATTTTAAGCTGGAAAAGCCCAATATTGTTAAACTACCATAGAATTGGAATCAGCTGCGAGTAGAGCCGCGTCAAGCTAATCACAGCATTGCAGGAAGATTTTTAAAAAAATATAACGTTCAACCTAGTCGGTTATATTATCCCACCTCATCTGGGGATCGAACTGAGCTAGGAAGCCAGTGCACTAACCATTATGCTACAGCGGCTCCCTACTTTAGTTTAAGCTGATGGTCTATTTGTCATGCCTAGGTATTTGTTGGACATGAATGAACTGTGTTGTGCTCTCAAAACTTTTCATCAATTGTTATGTTCTTTTTCATAATGCTTCTCTACTAAATATAATTTCTACTGTTTTTAGCATTCAGCTGGTAATCGTAGCCCCACTTTATCATCCGTTCTAAAGCTTTTGTTTATGTGAAACGCAGGTCTTTATTTCATTTTGGTGTAGAGTTGGGTGAGGTGTAATCTAAATTCTTTAGATTGCTGCACTGTTTACAATATGTGACAGCGTGTTTCTTATGTGTCTGAATTTGTCACCTAGGTTATTAACATCAAGGTGAATACTTTTGGTGACATTTCAAATCTTTGCGGAATTTCACTTTGTTGTTAATATAAATTCTAACCTGTCATTGTTTACGTATACAGTAAAATATCATATATCAAACTTTATAATTTCTTCTCATGTACATATATATTTTTCCTGATACATCTATAGTCTTGTAGAATGGGACCTTCCCTTCGCTATTCATGAAATGATCTTGCTACATTTAAGAATATGGTCACTGTTTTAGCATTGTCACGTAGGGTTTATATTCATTTAATTTCCTACATCTTCTTCCTATTCTTTCACCCGATTTTTCTCTTTTTATTATCTCTGTATTTCATTTTTCCTGTATATTTTTCATCCATTCGTTTTGCGAATATTATTTTCATATAATTCGCAAACTTTACCTGTTTTCCTTTCTCTAAAACTGAGAATCGCACCTGGGTGGTATTGCGTACATGTCAGTCGCGCTGGTCGGATGATAGACGTGAATTTACAGCATTCGCTAGACATTCGTCTGAGGGTCTCTGGCCTGGGGCGTGAAAATTCACCCGAGGGACATGGAAAGTAGACAGAGAGTCTGCATTTCAGTAAACGCCTGAGGTTTTTCGTCAGGAAAAACCCGGCTTAGCGTGAAAATCCACTCCGCACTGCAGACGGTGGTCTGAGATTTGCAACTCATGCAAGCCCTCGGCCACTGATGGCTATTACGTCACGCGATAAGCGGACGAAGGTGTTATACGGACAAGGGAGATAATTTCGCTTGGCGAAATAAGTTTGGGCCCTTTGTCTGATTTTAAGATATTGGCCAAGTATGAAACTTTAATTTCATTCTCGCTCATAGACTCACAGTAGATAGGTTGCTCGTAAACAGAATAGCTGTTAGCGAAGATCTCAGTTTGTTTCGGCAATTTGTCGAACTTCTAGACTTCCAGAAATATTTTCAGCATTTTTATTCTTAAGTTGTGCGACTACCTGTAATTCTGTGGTTGAGGTAATTAATATGATAGATATATAGATTTTGTGAGTGTTAAAGTGTTTAATCGCTTAATTCATTTTAATCTATTTCTTTAGCGCAGAAGAGAAATAAAGTGGTAGGCTATTATATTTTCTAGGGAAGCATTCAGTGGAAAGCAGAATAAAATTAAAATTTCTAGCTTATAACGGCAATTGTAGCTATTTATGAATTTAATTTAACCGCTAATACTCAGTCGAGTGTATTTTTCTAAACTAACGTATAAACTCTAGAATCGAGCCTCATGAATGGTGACGGAATACGCACGTGTTCCTAATTCATGAGGATTGCTGATTTTTAAATATAACTTACGTCACGGGAAGTTTAAATGATAAGCAAAGCTCTCTGCTTGCAAGTTTAAATGTAAGTTATAACCAGTACAGATTCTGTTTATTATATTATATGTGTTATTTTTCCTCCACACAGTGAAAGTTTTGGGGTGACCCTAACTTTACCAGCACCTAGTAGTAGTTTCCATACTTGTGAAGAAATAGACAGTCCTTATTTGAACCACGTGGGTTTCTTAAGTACCACTGGTCTAAACAGTGCATATGCAACCCGAGTTAGCCAGAAATACTATATCCCAATAACGGGTTTTCAAAGACTGTAATGATAAATACTGGACCTTGGAGCCAGATCTTAATTTCTTCTAGAAAAACTCTACGTAATCTTTCTGCCTGGTGGCGCGAAATACTTCAAGTATTAACTAACATTTCCCGACCATATATATATATATTTTTTGTGGACAAATCTGTGGTGTGACTAAAGTGAATCCTATACTGAGGGAAGGCACCGACCTGACATTCATCATTTCTAGAAACCTACGCTATTGACACTGTGCTCTGCTAACTCCCGCGCCTGGAATAACTGTTAGGTGACTTAATCAGACATTTGAACAAATTTGCACACCCAAGTAGTCGTTCCCGGAGACTCCGAGTTAAATACGTCTTTTGGAACTGGGGACTTCTTGGCAGAAGACTGCATTTTTTTTGAGTCTGTGTGAAAATCTAAAATCGGTGTGTTCCAAGAGGCAGCGAGCAAAGTCGTGAGTACCTGTATGAGAGGCCATGGCGGAATGAATGAGTGTACGCTGGTTTGAGTGATATTTTCACTATTATATCTTTGACACCCTGTTGCTGTCCTATTTGTTTTTTTCAATCTGCATAATTTGTTGCTAAGGCTAGAGTTCTTGTGTTTTTGTCTTAGGTTAAATCAGATTTTTTTTCAAACTCTGTGCATATAATTACGAGATAAAACAAAGAAAACTCTTAGACTCAAACCCTATGTATCTGTGACTCGGGCGCCATCATCTGTTCTCTTAACGGGGCTGGGCTAAACCTAGAGTTAACACTATAACGGGGCTATCATCCTTGCAACATTTCCTTGAATTTTTATGACTATGTGTATATGTATTTTCCTTGATGTACTTTCTTTGATGTTGTGAGCCGATTTTTCCTGATATTAAAATCGCTCTTGAACTTAATAATCGTGTTTGGTCAGCTCGTTCTAGATAATATATATATATCATTGTTATAGTTTTCCCACGTCTGTGTGTTTACCTGTCGTCACGTGTATGTGCGTGCCTGTGAGTGATAGAAATATACGTAATATGTATATTGGTGTAGTCTGTCTGACGCTGTACCAACTGTTGTAGAAGATAGGTGAGAGAGAGAAGAATTCTTTTCGCTTTCAGAGACAGCCACTATATCAACATCTATCATCTCACGTGTGTGGAAATTCTATTACCTTTCACTAACTCTCACTGAGTCTATCACCTATTCAAACCTATTCAGAAGGGACCAAACCTAGTCTTAATTCTCCTATCGAAAATCTACGACAAATGAGGGCTCGTTTCCGGTCTTTGAACTTAGAAGAGGAAGACGAGTACGACAAATGGTCGCCCGTTAACGGTAATTGAACCCAAAATCCTAAGCAACGAGCTACGACAAATCTGGTCTCGTGTAACTGGATTTTGTATTTTAGATTCTTTATTCTGTAATAGAGTAAGAGTGTGATGTCTTGTGAGTTTTGTATCTTTTTAAAATAATTTATCCCCTAGACTAACGATCTGTTTACGGGCGTGCTGACCACACAAACTGATAAGTTTTTTCCACAGCATTAAGAAATAATATACATTTCAGTTACAGGTTGATTGTCGGAATATATGTTAATTACTGATTTTGTAATACTAAACGCTGGTAAAGTTGTGAGTGTATAACATTCACAAGGGTTCTGAAGCAGGAAGGTGTTTGAACTAAGTTAAGGAGTGCGTTTCGGACTATTTGTCCAGATTAATTGCCTCCCTTACCCTATCTGACTTCAGGGGCGAACTTAGAGTGGATTTTATAATTAAGGGATTATTTTTCTCTTTAATTTTTGCAATAATTATTTTGCTTTTCCACTGTAGCAACTTATTTTTTCAGAAGTAATCTTAACTACCATTTAGTTGGCGTAGTCGTGTTTTGCATTAAGTGCTTTATTGCCGATAATAGCAGCGATAGTTAGATTTTAATTTGGAGGAGGTATCCCAGGGTTAAATATATCATCTTTTGATTTTTGGTAAATTTTTTCTCGTAAGTGGTAGGAACCAGTGTATCCTTTTTCCTATTTTCTTTCTCGACTAGTCTCAGTCACTGATTTAATATGGCCGAGAGGGCGAAACTGAGGCAGATGCTCAGACAGGAAGCAATGGAAGAAGGACTGGACGGCGACGAAGCGAAAGCTTTCGTCAGGGACGAACTGGAGAGATATGATGCGGAGCAGAAGGAAAAAGCAGCGGAGAGGAAAGAAGAAGCAGACCGTCTATTACAGCAGAAGAAGATTGAGGAAGAAATGGAAATTCGCAGGTTGCAGCATGAGGAAAAAGAGAAGGAGAGACAGCATGAGAAGGAGAGGGAGGAGAGAGAGGAAAGAGAGAAGGAGAGACAGCATGAGTTAGCTCTTAAAACTCTGGAATTCCAAAGGCGTGGGGCTGCCTCTACCTCCAGCAATGGAGAGTCTTCTCCTCATTTTTTCCTTAACTGACCCTGCTAACACTCAATCTCTTCAACTAAATGCTATGTCTTTCACTCTTGAATCTTTTCCTTGTCCAAATGAGAAGATTGACACATGGTTAGAAAAATTTGAGAAAATTGCAACTCTGTACGGGTTAGAGAGGTCGCGTTGGAATATGAAACTTTCCCAGGCCCTAAAAGGTTCTGCTTATGATGTTTATTCTAAGCTGGAAAGTAGCCAACAAGACGACTACGATGTGTTGAAGAAAGCGTTACTGGAGCGCTTTGAAATGAACGCTCGCAAGTTTTTGCAACTGTTTCGCAACAGCTGGAAAGAGAATTCTGAAACTTTTCACCAGTTCTCATCTCGTCTTAAGGGATATCTAACAAAGTGCCATGAGCTTTCGCAGCTCCCCTCTACCTATGAAGGTCTTGAGGAACTTGTTCTAACTGAACAAATAAAGAACACTTTGTCTGCTGATACCCGGAGATTTCTCGCTGAGCAGGGGGCAGAAAAACTTGAAGACATTTTGGAAAAGTCTGAGCGTTATCACAATGCGCTGGCTGAACTACCGGCCACAAAGCGGAAACCGACAGAGGAGCATTTTCGAAAACATAACCTAGAGCAATCTTCTCAGGCTTCTAACCAAAACAACCACAGAGAAACTGGACCTCAAAACCCCCCTCCTGAAAAATCCAAGTTCTACAAGAACAAGTACCCCAACCACCCCAAACAGCCTGATCAACCCGACCGCCCTACATGGCAGCGTAGCCAGAAAGGACAAGGTGGCAAAGGGAGAACCCCTGAGCACGGGACATATGATCAGACCGAGCACACCGAGCCGAAACGCATCGGATGCTTATTGACAGTCTCGCAAGGCGGAATTATTGACAGTGATTCCCAACCTGTTGGGGATGGACCCTCAACGCGAGGTACTGTTACTTTGAACGGTTCTCAAACTTCTTGCTTATTTGACACGGGGCTTTCTTATGATTGCATTGTTGCCAGAAAGCTGGTTAAACCCGGTCAAGAGACAGGAGAGACCGTCAAACTTTGTGGAGTTCATAAGAGTGATGCACCTACAGCGCTTCCCATCGCATTGGTGGAGATACACTCTGACTTTGTCAGAGGTGTGATCAAAGCGGCTGTGATGGATGATCCCATCTACCCAGTCATACTTGGCGGGAGATACGTGTGTATTGGGAAACCGGAAGAGCCGATTGTGGCAGCAGTAACTACAAGAGGGCAAACCAAGAAGGAACGGGAGCCTGCGCCTAATTTGTTACCCATGGAACTTAAAGAAGCGCAATACAAGGACCCTACTTTGGCACCCTGCTTTAGGAAACTGCCCATGGCTAAGGAACCCAAACAGCACGGGGACATTTTTTCTGAGGATGGCGTACTTTATCGGAGAACGGGCAAGCCTGACCAAGGTTACAACCAGCTCCTAGTACCGAAACAGTACAGAAGCCAAATCCTAGAAATGGGGCACTCTCTTCCCTTCAGCGGACACATGGGACAGAACGCCACAAACCAACGTATAACCACTCATTATTGGTGGCCAGGAGTAAACACTGATATTATCAGGTACGTCAAATCCTGTGCCCAGTGCCAACGGGTACCACCCAAGCAACGGACACCCCCAGTCCACATGGGTGAAATGCCAATAATGGGAACACCATTCGAACGGGTAGTGATCGACATTTTAGGGCCTTTCGAAAGGACTAAAAGAAGGAACAGGTTTATCCTGACCTTAGTCGATACATGCACTTTATGGGCAGAAGCTATCCCGCTAACATGCGCAGATGCCAAGCATGTCGCAGAAGCCCTCGTGCAGATTTTCACTCGGTTGGGATTCCCTCAGCAAGTGTTGACGGATAATGGATCTCCATACCGAAACCTGTTGATGGATGAGATCGTTAAGATCTTGAGGACCCAGCACATCCACACTAAGCCATATACTCCGGCCGGAAATGGGCTCGTGGAACGTGCTAATGGAAACCTCACCATGATGCTAAGTAAGCTGGCACAAGTGAAACCTGAAGATTGGGATCTCTGTATTCCTGCAGCATTATTTGGCTACAGAGAATCTCCTCATACTTCCACAGGATTTCCGCCAGCTACACTCTTATTCGGCAGACCCATTAAGGGCCCGCTTGAAGCCTTACTTCAGTCTCTGACAGACGAGAAGGCTGATGAGACAGTTGTCTCAGCCAGTAAATATGTGTCGGTTTTAAAGGAACGGTTGAAACTAGGGTGGGACCTAGCAACGACTAACTTTAAGCGAGCACGCACCAAGCACGCTAACCGATACAGGAAAGTCGCGGAAGAGAGAGAACTGGAAGCAGGAGAGAAAATTTTGGTGTTGCTCCCTACCGAGAACAACCAACTGAAGATCGGATGGCAAGGGCCGTTTACCGTCCTGAAAAAGATTTCTAAGGCTAACTACCAGATCTCTATTGAAGGAAAGGAGAAGGTTTTCCATTTAAATCTCTTAAAGAGATACTTGGAAAAACCAGTGCCAACCTCCGACCATCTCCTGACGATCGCCAAAACTGACGAAGATGACGATAGTGGCAGGGATATTCCACCGCTATCACAGGAAATCTTTCAAAAATGTCAGAAGCGGCGACGCTCTTTCAAGCGCGCATATGAGACATTCCAGGGGAAGGAAACTTTGAGGAGTGGACTTGAGTAGGAATTGGACAGAGATGGAGGGGGAAGATGAGAGGGAAGAGGACAGACACCCTGAAGCTACGGTTATAGGAAATTAAACTCCATAACGTAGACATGGAGTGCTTCCATATCTTAAAGGGGGGAGGCTCTGTCACGTAGGGTTTATATTCATTTAATTTCCTACATCTTCTTCCTATTCTTTCACCCGATTTTTCTCTTTTTATTATCTCTGTATTTCATTTTTCCTGTATATTTTTCATCCATTCGTTTTGCGAATATTATTTTCATATAATTCGCAAACTTTACCTGTTTTCCTTTCTCTAAAACTGAGAATCGCACCTGGGTGGTATTGCGTACATGTCAGTCGCGCTGGTCGGATGATAGACGTGAATTTACAGCATTCGCTAGACATTCGTCTGAGGGTCTCTGGCCTGGGGCGTGAAAATTCACCCGAGGGACATGGAAAGTAGACAGAGAGTCTGCATTTCAGTAAACGCCTGAGGTTTTTCGTCAGGAAAAACCCGGCTTAGCGTGAAAATCCACTCCGCACTGCAGACGGTGGTCTGAGATTTGCAACTCATGCAAGCCCTCGGCCACTGATGGCTGTTACGTCACGCGATAAGCGGACGAAGGTGTTATACTGACAGGGAGATAATTTCGCTTGGCGAAATAAGTTTGGGCCCTTTGTCTGATTTTAAGATATTGGCCAAGTTTGAAACTTTAATTTCATTCTCGCTCATAGACTCACAGTAGATAGGTTGCTCGTAAACAGAATAGCTGTTAGCGAAGATCTCAGTTTGTTTCGGCAATTTGTCGAACTTCTAGACTTCCAGAAATATTTTCAGCATTTTTATTCTTAAGTTGTGCGACTACCTGTAATTCTGTGGTTGAGGTAATTAATATGATAGATATATAGATTTTGTGAGTGTTAAAGTGTTTAATCGCTTAATTCATTTTAATCTATTTCTTTAGCGCAGAAGAGAAATAAAGTGGTAGGCTATTATATTTTCTAGGGAAGCATTCAGTGGAAAGCAGAATAAAATTAAAATTTCTAGCTTATAACGGCAATTGTAGCTATTTATGAATTTAATTTAATTTAACCGCTAATACTCAGTCGAGTGTATTTTTCTAAACTAACGTATAAACTCTAGAATCGAGCCTCATGAATGGTGACGGAATACGCACGTGTTCCTAATTCATGAGGATTGCTGATTTTTAAATATAACTTACGTCACGGGAAGTTTAAATGATAAGCAAAGCTCTCTGCTTGCAAGTTTAAATGTAAGTTATAACCAGTACATATTCTGTTTATTATATTATATGTGTTATTTTTCCTCCACACAGTGAAAGTTTTGGGGTGACCCTACTTTACCAGCACCTAGTAGTAGTTTCCATACTTGTGAAGAAATAGACAGTCCTTATTTGAACCACGTGGGTTTCTTAAGTACCACTGGTCTAAACAGTGCATATGCAACCCGAGTTAGCCAGAAATACTATATCCCAATAACGGGTTTTCAAAGACTGTAATGATAAATACTGGACCTTGGAGCCAGATCTTAATTTCTTCTAGAAAAAAACTCTACGTAATCTTTCTGCCTGGTGGCGCGAAATACTTCAAGTATTAACTAACATTTCCCGACCATATATATATATATATTTTTTGTGGACAAATCTGTGGTGTGACTAAAGTGAATCCTATACTGAGGGAAGGCACCGACCTGACATTCATCATTTCTAGAAACCTACGCTATTGACACTGTGCTCTGCTAACTCCCGCGCCTGGAATAACTGTTAGGTGACTTAATCAGACATTTGAACAAATTTGCACACCCAAGTAGTCGTTCCCGGAGACTCCGAGTTAAATACGTCTTTTGGAACTGGGGACTTCTTGGCAGAAGACTGCATTTTTTTGAGTCTGTGTGAAAATCTAAAATCAGTGTGTTCCAAGAGGCAGCGAGCAAAGTCGTGAGTACCTGTATGAGAGGCCATGGCGGAATGAATGAGTGTACGCTGGTTTGAGTGATATTTTCACTATTATATCTTTGACACCCTGTTGCTGTCCTATTTGTTTTTTTTTTCAATCTGCATAATTTGTTGCTAAGGCTAGAGTTCTTGTGTTTTTGTCTTAGGTTAAATCAGATTTTTTTTCAAACTCTGTGCATATAATTACGAGATAAAACAAAGAAAACTCTTAGACTCAAACCCTATGTATCTGTGACTCGGGCGCCATCATCTGTTCTCTTAACGGGGCTGGGCTAAACCTAGAGTTAACACTATAAGGGGCTATCATCCTTGCAACATTTCCTTGAATTTTTATGACTATGTGTATATGTATTTTCCTTGATGTACTTTCTTTGATGTTGTGTGCCGATTTTTCCTGATATTAAAATCGCTCTTGAACTTAATAATCGTGTTTGGTCAGCTCGTTCTAGATAATATATATATATATATATATCATTGTTATAGTTTTCCCACGTCTGTGTGTTTACCTGTCGTCACGTGTATGTGCGTGCCTGTGAGTGATAGAAATATACGTAATATGTATATTGGTGTAGTCTGTCTGACGCTGTAACAACTGTTGTAGAAGATAGGTGAGAGAGAGAAGAATTCTTTTCGCTTTCAGAGACAGCCACTATATCAACATCTATCATCTCACGTGTGTGGAAATTCTATTACCTTTCACTAACTCTCACTGAGTCTATCACCTATTCAAACCTATTCAGAAGGGACCAAACCTAGTCTTAATTCTCCTATCGAAAATCTACGACAAGCATCACCTTTTAAATCTAAATGTTACCTCATGTTCTTCTCTAAGTAGATCCAATGAGCTTATATTTTTTCCCGAATCTAAATTGGGTAATGCTGTGTAAGTTGTCTTTCCTCTCATGAAATTTAAGACTGTTGTTTACAACTGGCTTATAATTTTTCCCGGCGTGTGATTGTTAGCCTGTGTGACCTGGCCCTTCTGTCACAAATGCTTAAACAGATGTAAGACAAAATGTAAATGCTTGATGAGAGGTCACAGCGAAGATGCATCATGAATTTGAGAATAAACGCGGCGAATGTTAGTCAGGTTGCATTGCGAGAAACATCCTTACAAGATGTATACTCATATAATTATAAATTGGCCCCAACATCGACAAAGCTGGTTTGGTTTGGTTTTAAGGACTATCTTCATTGCTCACGGACAACTCCATCAGTGCTACGATCTCCTCCCTTAGATCACACAAGGAGGATTTCAGCACAGTGCACGAACTCTGTAGCACAGGCGAGAATCCGAATGTGTGTATATAGGAATCACACATTCTATAAATATTTTTGTGGTGGGTAGGTTTCTAATTTTTAAATTTTGCCTGGGCAGCGGCCTGATAGGCCTACTCGGGAGATCGACAAAGCTAAAAAATATAAACAGTGATTTGAATACACGGGTACAAAAGGAGCGAGGTGCTTTCATTTTATTGGGAACTATCCTATATATAAAATCCCGGCTTTTTCTGTCAGTGCGTAACGCTAAGGGATGCAACTTTGGTTGAAAGTTAGACATTAATTGTATTGTTTCCCTTATATGTACTCTCCCGAAAATAGTAACACTCGACAAAGAAAAGTGCGCAAATGACAGTGTGCACAAAAATCCAGTACCATAATTCCCGTTGTAAGTACGTCGGTCGGTCACAAATAAGGGAAACAGTAAATAAATATTAGACAAACATAAAGGTATGTTTTCAAGCACTCGTAAGAAATAAAGAAGTAGAACACTAGACAACAGAAAAACAACAAACGTGAGCAATTATTGTCTAACTTTCAACCACAGTTGCACCCCTTAGCTGTGATTGAAAGTTAATGTACTCTCTCGAAAATAGAAAAGTGAGCAAATGACGGTGTGCATGAACAGTTTGATTATGGCAAGAAGCCAACAACACAATTGATAAACAGTACATGAACTGGAGACAGGAAGGTACGGAGATGCAGATTAAAAACGGATTTATAATTTTCTTAAAAATAACCTTAAAATGTAAATTTTTGATTGTTTCTTCAAAATTTTAATTTAAAGTATTGCAGACTTATTATTATGGATCAAAATGATAAGATGGCTGCAATAAAAAAACCTGTCAATTTTGACTGGTTATTGCTAGTATTTATAGTATGTGTGATCCCGTATACATACATTGGGATCCTCGCTGCTGCTACGTAGTTCGTGTACTGTGGTGATGCACAGTGGTTTAAAAGAAAATACTTTTGAATAAGTAAAATCGCCGTTAGATATTGATGCTTTTGAATTTAATTCCCGTCTTATGACGGGCTTCTACAATAGTAAGGAAATAAAAAGCAATCAAGAACAGAACAAAAATAAGAATCTTCAACTCTATTGTTAAGTGAGTCCTGTTTCAGGGCTTTAAAACATGGAAAACAACAAGAAGTGACAACCAGAAAGATATAGACTTTTATAAATTGGTACTTGTGTATAGGGCCAGCCTTAGCCGTTGCGGGGCCTGATTTAAACCCTTTTGGTTGGGCCCCTTGATTTTTGTTGTTGTTGTTGTAAGATTAGGTATCTGGAGTATATGCTATTACATTGAAATAACAATAAAACAATGTATTTATTAGCTATATTTTGACCAAACAAAAACGTATTAAAACAAAACAATATATGTCTTGCAGACTGTACCGCTAATTCTTTCAAAATGTTGTTGAAGCTATTTTTTTTTTTTTTTTGGGCTTCAAATTATGTGGATAATACTGCAATTCTGTTGAGTGTTTCGTGGAGCATATGTGACCTCGGATAATTTTTAATTTCGAAAATCGTCTTTCTCCTGACTAGAATTATGGCTGGAATAGTCAAAAATATAAAATAAAAGATTGCAGAATTCTTCATAAAGGACAACTTATAGAACCGTTTGAGATAAGACTTGGAGTGCGACAGGGGTGCTACTTGTCACCAATGAGTTGGACACGCATTGGGAAAACATGTTTATAGCATTACCAGGCAGTCTTACTCCCCAGGGCAAGATAAGTGGATCGCAGACGGAAGGACACATGGAGAAGAGAGCTTGAGATAGAAATAAAAGTTATGAGGAAGATATAGAAAGACCTTGAACTGATTGAACGCGACAGAGGGGACGTGGAGTTTCTTTGCTGGTGGCCTATGCTCCTTGGGGTGCTATAGGGTACTGACTGAAAAAACAAAGAAGAAATCTGGTATCTCTCTCATTCAAAGAAAGGAATTTCAGTCTGATTTTCAAAGGACTTCAGAGGTATAGGAAAGGAATAATGTGCTTTAGTGCTTCCTTAAGCAGCATATGACCTTCCTAATCTGCTAACTTTAAATACTTGACAAGTTCATTTTCCTCAACGAGCTTGGCGTTATGTTAGCACAGTTTTTGTAATCCCTTTTTGGAATTTGTTGAAATTACTGAACTTCACTTTATTCTTAAACTGTATATGTAAGGAAAGCGATTGGTAAAGTACAATTGAAATTTTCGCCCTTCTATTGATGGATTTGCAAAAAGTGGTCTGTCTGGTGGAGAAAGTAGCATTGTTTGGGTGTACAAACAGGCTGCATTTTTGCGCCTTAAGAATTGTGAACTGTTTATTCCCTGCCCATTTTGACAGTATTGTCTTCCCTGCTCTGCAATGGTGGTCCAAAAGTGGTCAAACTTAAAGTGTAAAAATGAGAATCTTCAAAGTTATCAGCCTTTGCTCAATTTTACTCTTGGCAAGAAATAACAAGAAGAATGACGCTTCTATTTAAGGTAGCCTCACGGGATTTTAAAGAAAAGCGAACATAACAATTAAGATCATCTAAGCTGCTATGAACTTATTATTCTCCTGCCCCTTCTGTGAGGAAATTTTGACACGTATTTTCTGAGTCCCCAGCTAAAGGTGATTCAGCAACTATTAATTTAATAGCTCTATATGGTTATGTATTTAAAACAATATGAGTCATACGGGTGCAGACACAGAAAATGTAACGATCAAAGATTTGACTTGTCACACTCATACATATTTAATCAGTTAAAAGGACAGGCAATGCTATGAAAATAAGAATAGAAAAGGCTAGAGGTACTTTCATTGCATTGGGAAATTTAAGAAGATATAAAGAAATCAAGTCCAACAGAGAAATCATAATCTTCAATTCAAATTTCAAGCAGTCTATTTGTATGGCTCTGAAACATCGAGAACAACAAAATCGATAACCAAAAAAGCTACATACTTTCATAAATGGATGCTTGCATAGAACAGAAGCTTGCATAGAACAGAAGCTTGCATAGAACAGAAGCTTGCATAGAACAGAAGCTTGCACAGAACAGAAGCTTGCACAGAACAGAAGGATTGAAGTGGTATGACAAAATCACAAATGTGGAACTGATGACAAGAACCAGGCAAGCGCCAGTGGGATAAGAGATGAAAAGAATACGCTGGCGATAGATAAGACACACACAGTCCTTGTTCTGAAGCCCCCAGAGTAAGAAAGGTTGATGGAGGCCAAAGAACAAATGGTGAAGAGAATTGAAGACAGACATGAAGGAAAGGAAAAAACATGGAAAGACCCTGAGCGGATGGCACTGGACAGAAATACATAGTATAAGTTTGTTGAAAGCCTATGCTCCTTGTGGGACCCAAAGACGCAGCAATAGAGAATGCAGTCAGCGACCCATAGCTTGACTGCTTGCATCAGGGTCAGCGAACCAGAGCTGACCAAGACCCTACTCCACCTCCACGTGGTGGTCCTGGAAACAGGCTGCATCACTGCAGTCTGGCTGAGAGAGTAGGAATTGCAGAGGGAAGGCAAACCCGGTCCCCAAAAAATGCCGTGCTGAAGTCGGATGTGTCGATCGAAAGGTGCAGATATCACAGCTCCGGCGTAAACAGACACAACGCAAGCAATGTCCTTTTCAGGACGAACGAGGAAGAAGAAGAAGATGCTCCTTGTGGAGCTGAAGGGTGATGATGATGATGACGATACCATTTAACATTGTAATGACTGTGTTATTACCTGACATGTAAGGATAACCTGACATGTAAGGATAACCTGACTAGTAAGGTAACCTGACATGTAAGGAGAACAAATAAAATTTTTCACCCGCAACACTTTTCTTAACTGAAATGTTTTTAATTCAAAGTTATGCGATACGAATAAAGTGAAACTGAAAAGGTCTACGCATCGTTACGTTTGTAATACACCAAAATAGTGAAGTAATTCAATTAGGGAGCAGCTTAAGAGTTACGATATTACGTTCCGTATTGAACAGGTTCGGAACTAACTCTGTGTTTTTTTCTAATTCATTAATGCGACCAGCCTCTGGCATTGATTGGTAACCATGAGAGCTAAGATACGCACGTGAAATTTATGTATACTAGTTCAAATTTACTTGCCTGTCAGACAATTTTTTCCCCCAACAAATTACTTTTTAAAAAAAGTGTATTTTTATGCAAAACATTTATTTTTAAGTCATGTGATTCTTTTTAAAATTGAAGGTATCAACCAGAGTGCAGGGTCCCTTGTAGGCGCGAGGCCCGATTCGGTCCACTCGGTCAAACCGGCCTAAGGTCGGCCCTGCTTGGGCAGGATAAAATTGAAACAGTGTGACAAGATCACTCGTGTGGGAATTTTGGAAAGAACCAAACAAACGTCAGAGCAACAAGACGTGAGTAGAAGACGCTAGTGGTCAATATGCCATATATTAAGACAAGCAGGTGATAATATTACATTCATAGTAAATCACACCTAAAGGTCTTTTATATTTGGACATGCGCGCCAATATAACCAACTAGGTTGAACGGGACGCGCCTCGCCAAAACGAGGCAACATTTTATTTAAATAAAAAAAAGTGATGATATTTAAAAAAAAGTAGCCTCAGTTCTGGAATCCGCAGGTGAAGAGAAACAGGGGGGAATGGAGGGGGGGGGGGGGGGGGGGGGGGGCGGCACGAAGACACATAGAGAAGAGAACTGAAGACATATAGCAAAGGGATAAAGAAGTCCTGGAAAGACCTTGAAGAGATGGCACATGGCAGGATGGCACATGGCAGGACGGTACATGGCAGGATGGTACATGGAAAGATGGTACAGGGCAGGATGTCACATGGCAGGATGGCACATGGCAGGATGGCACATGGCAGGATGGCACATGGCAGGATGGCACATGGCAGGATGGCACATGGCAGGATGGCACATGGCAGGATGGCAGGATGGCACATGGCAGGATGGCACATGGCAGGATGGCACATGGTAGGATGGCACATGGCAGGATGGCAGGATGGCACATGGCAGGGTGGCACAAGGCATGATAGCACATGGCAGGATGGCAGGATGGCACATGGCAGGATGGCACATGGCAGGATGGCAGGATGGCACATGGCAGGATGGCACATGGCAGGATAGCACATGGCAGGATGGCACATGACAGGATGGCACATGGCATGATGGCACATAGCAGGATGGCAGGATGGCACATGGCAGGATGGCACTTGGCAGGATGGCAGGATAGCAGGATGGCAGGATGGCATATGGCAGGATGGCACATGGCAGGATAGCACATGGCAGGATGGCAGGATGCAAGAATGCAGGATGGCACATGGCAGGATGGTACATGGCAGGATGGTACATGGCAGGATGGCACATGGCAGGATGATTCAGGGCAGGATGGCACATGGCAGGATGGTACATGGCAGGATGGTACATGGCAGGATGGTACATGGCAGGATGGTACATGGCAGGATGGTACAGGGCAGGATGGCACATGGCAGGATGGCACATGGCAGGATGGTACATGGCAGGATGGTACATGGCAGGATGGTACATGGCAGGATGGTACAGGGCAGGATGGTACAGGGCAGGATGGTACATGGCAGGATGGCACATTGCAGGATGGTACATGGCAGGACGGTACATGGCAGGATGGTACATGGAAAGATGGTACAGGGCAGGATGTCACATGGCAGGATGGCACATGGCAGGATGTCACAGGGCAGGATGTCACATGGCAGGATGGTACATGGCAGGATGGTACATGGCAGGATGGTACATGGCAGGATGGCACATGGCAGGATGGCACATGGCAGGATGGCAGGATGGCACATGGCAGGATGGCACATGGCAGGATGGCAGGATGGCTTATGGCAGGATGGCACATGGCATGATGGTACATGGCAGGATGGCACATGGCATGATGGCACATGGCAGGATGGTAGGATGGCACATGGCAGGATGGCAGGATGGCACATGGCAGGATGGCACATGGCAGGATGGCACATGGCATGATGGCACATGGCAGGGTGGCACATGGCACATGACAGGATGGCACATGGCAGGATGGCACATGGCAGGATGGCACATGGCAGGATGGCACATGGCAGTATGGCAGGATGGCACATGGAAGGATGGCACATGGAAGGATGGCACATGGCAGGATGGCACATGGCAGGATGGCATGGCCTATTTGTGTTGAGGATGTGGGCTGTACGGAGAGCTAAAAGGTATTGATTTCTTCTTCTTCTTCCTCGTTCGTCCTGAAAAGGACGTTGGTTGCGTTGTGTCTGTTTACAGCGGAGCTGTGATATCTGCGCCTTTCGGCCGGCACTTCCGACTTCAGCACGGCATTTTTTGGGACCGGGTTTGCCTTCCCTCTTTGATCCCTACTCTCTCAGCCAGACTGCAGTCATGCAGCCTGTTTCCAGGACCACCACGTGGAGGTGGAGTAGGGTCTTGGTCAGCTCTGGTTCGCTGACCCTGACGCAAGCAGTCAAGCTATGAGTCGCTGACTGCATTCTCTATTGCTGCGTCTTTGGGTCCCGGTATTGATTTGATTGTAGTTTATTACTGTAAATGTCCACATGTAAGAAAGGTATATATAGGTAGTCCATAGCAGATAAAGTATATGGGGAGTGAAGTGTTAGAGACTTTGACTATTAGGATGAGCTTCAAGAGAGGAGGGGGGGGAACCAGTTCCCTTCCTCGCTGCCTTTGCCTTCCCTAACCCAAGAGCAGTGCCAGGTACTCATTTACAGCGGGGTAGATTTGAGCGTGACGCCACTGGGTTTCCAGCTCGGCGCCTTTACCGCGAGAGGCCACTGATTTAACCATTTTGCCAATTGGACGCTTGCATAGCGTCAAGAAAAGGAAAAAAAAAAACCCCCGAAAACTTATGTAGCATTTGCAACTTGTACTATGTAACTAATATGAGGTTTTGCATAGGACTGGCTACTCGTCATGTAACAAAAATTACCACAGAAACCACGACTCCAAGAGCATGTAACTGCTTTGTGAAGGCTCCATACAGGACGAGCTGCAGTGGTAGCCCCTTGCTTCATAAGGTGCGAAAAAGAAAATAATTATGATGATGTAGCATTAATTATAATTTCCATGTGTAACCCTGTGTTGATGGGCTTACTTTACTCGGTGGAAGGTGAAAGGAAGTGGAAATGGAAGAAATTGAATACAAAAGGAATGGACAGATCTTTGCCTGATATGTGACATCACGCATTGCTATAAAAAAAAAAAACTGCACGCTGTTTGGTAGATATTTATATACAGGTATATCAAGAACTAACAATAGAACAAAAATGGAGGATCAAGCTCCCATCTTACCATAATCATTTTAGCTTATTTTACAACAAATCTGAGGAGGGAAACTCCACAGGTCCGCCCCAATATCGAAAGATAAATAAATAAATAAGCACTATCACAGGTGTAAATAATCAGGCATGCAAGTAGGTTGGTGGGCAGCTCTTAGAACTCAGTGGAAATATTCTCTTTTTCTTCTATCGTCGCTAGACTTTAAAAATAGTGGACAACCGAAAGTTATGAAATAAATTGGGTATGAATAATGCATTGATGTCTATTATTTTGACAGTTTTAAAAACAAATATTTCCATTAACACTACACATTCATTGCCGATGACAGGCACAATACTATTTTCACAGTAAATTAACGTAATGCGAATAAGGGGTATAGTTGGTTAGTGTAACATAGTGTCTGAACCAATATCTAATGGCACGTAACGAGAGTCTACCTTGCCGAACTATAGCGGAATGTGCAACAAAGATTTCGACCAATCGCTGCACCGAACGCTGTAAACAAGGTTGCCACTCAAGTTCAAGAGATAAACCCAGATTTTCTTCTTTAAAAAACCCAGAAATACCCAGATTATTTTTTGCCTCAAATATACGGGATATACGATGCTTACACAATCTTTTAGTGCAACTTTAGCACAAATAAGCGGTGTGCTACCAATTTTTATTATTTCTTCATTTTCATTTTATATTTTATTACCAAAAATTCACAATTATATAAAGATGATTTTACTAACACCCCAATATATGAACTCTTGAAAATGAGATATTTTAACAGTAACATACTTACAGTAGTAACATTAACAAAATGTTCCTCAAATCAAATATAACATTTTAGTTGTAACTTGTTACTGTTGAAAATTGTCACTTGTCAGCGATTCAGCATCCATATCAACAACTTCTCTTTCGTCAAGATCGTATGCATGAATTGACAACGTGGAATCTTGATTGTGGAGTTCCAAAATCTTTGCATATCTCTGCCGACAACGTCCTTCACGCACATCTTCAATCACGCTTTTACTAGGATTAAACTTATGACAAACTCCATCTTTGGCAACTGCTTGCTTGGCTAGTATTCGATTGGAAACTTTTTCACACAAAAGCTTGTTGGTTTGTTTAGTTTCAACTAAGTTAACCTTCTAAAATACTCTTTCGACGCATGCTGAGGAGTGAGGTAGTGCCATAAGCGTAAACATGAGGTCAGCCAAAACATCAAATTTCTTCTGGTTATTAGCATCAGTTACTTTTTGCAGTCCCAGCCAGAATGCGAGCGGATCCTCATCCACCAGATGTCAAAGATCTTTTCGGTACGATGCTAGTTCTCGCCATTGATCAGACAGACGATCAAGGTTCTCTTCTGAAACAACTGTTGGGAACTGCGCTGCTAGTGGAATGACAGAAGGTTTGTTGATCTCGAGAGCTTGCTTTGGATCCAACAGCTGCACGTGCGCCAGAACACTGTTTGGTCCAAGTGAGCAATGCCGTACTGCATCACATAGGCAGCTTTGGTGCGCTTCAGTGACATTTTTTGAGCAATTGTGCTGTCTGGAAACATCTGCTTGCAACATTCAATCAAATGATCAGCTTGCGAAAACGGAGTATTATGTTTCTGCCATGAAAGCCGACAACAGTATCTCCGCTTTAGCAATTTTGTCCTGGAGACAGGGCTCTTTTGGTTTGATGAAAAAATTGCTAATGTTCAGAGTTTTGCTTTTGGCTTCAAGGTTTTTCATATGCTTCTGTGTGCTTTTATGTGTCAATAAAGCTGTTTTGTTGGCATTAGTTAATGTACAGGAACAAACCGTACAAATCGCAGCACAGCGATTGCCAGAATCCGCCTTTAAATCCTTCAGTTCGCCGTCCATTTGCCATTCCTCACAAAAAGCCTGCTGATACCACAGCTTCACTTTTTTGCACGGTGGCGTGTGTGTCGTCATGCAGCTACAACTACCTAGCGTACCTTCATCATCGCTCATTTTATAATCTTATAATAACAAAACTAAAAGAAAAGAAACAATATGCTGTTTATCTGCTTAAGTCTAAAATTTAAAAATAATACTTTTACATACATTGTAAATGCCAATTGTCAAATATACCCAGGTTAATGCAGATGTGGAAAAAAAAATACCCAGATACCCAGACGGAAGCCAAAAAATCCAGATCTAGTAAAAAATACCCAGCTGTGGCAAGTGGCAACACTGGCTGTAAACATGGAACCGTAAGCTAGGACAGGAAGGTCAGATGAAGTTTGTCCTAACGTGTGCGTTTATTTGCGACTCCTGGGAAAAGGATAATGGATTTCATCCTGTCCGATGATCACAGTAAGATACTAGATATCTTAACCTTTTAGTAGATATCTGGATCTAAGCTATATGAGCAGTGGTACAGGAGTTATGAGTGTTTATATGCCATTATAACAAGGATCGGAACCAGTTTTACCCTGTTTTGACTGCGATAGCAAATATACAGGGGAAGGAAAGAAAGGACTGTTTGTTAGAACGATAGCAACCAATCGGCAGGTCAAAATAAGACCTCGATGGAGACAATCGGTTGAAGAACAACGGAGTAAGAAATTATAAAAATTTTAATAGATTAACAGTTTGGTCAGAGAGCACCATCCTCGAAGAAAAGTTTAGTACCCGAGATAGGCCAAACCCAGCCAATGGAATCGTTTGTCTTCTCGTCATCCGCTGGGAGGAATAAAAGGGGAGGCTACTGGTGAAGAATTTCACTCACGCCGCCAAATTTAAACGACAGAACACAGATAAAAGCATTCTGCCATGAAGCCACCTTCGCCATCTGCATGTGTGAGCAGATTGTTTGGCCTTTAAAGCCCTGTGTATCTGAGATTGAGTGTAAGAGAAATATTAAGAATGTGGTGCGTGTGTGTGTGTGTATATATATATATATTATATATATATATATATATAATATATATATATATATATATATATATATATATATATATATATATATATATATATATATATATATATATATATATTTGTGCTTAGTGGAAGCATTTATTTGTGTAGAATCTCATTGTGCAATTCCTGGAAGGAAAACCGCCTTGTGCTAAATAAGTTATGTTTCGAAATTAAATCAAAGAAGGATGGAAAGATAGCTATTAGTTTTCAGGAGCGTTTAAAGCCTTTTCTAATAGGTTGGACCGGGCAATACCATCAGGGATAAGGAAAGAATGAAAGTAATTGATTTCATGTATTGTTTGAGTATATACTTAACATTTACCATAAGGCCTATGCATTCCTAGTGAAGTCAATCATGGACATATTAGGAAAGTGATTTTTATTAATGATATATTATTTTATTGGATAAATCTACTTGTCACTGACTTGATCTGTCTTTACTGATGTACCATCAACTATTCTGAACTTCCTCACTAATCTCTTATCTGTGTAGGAAGATTCTAGAGCCAGATGCTATGAAGGACATATTGTGTTTCAGGTCATATCGTATCCTGTCAATCACCTTGTCAGTATTGAAGATAATTAGTGTTCTACTGTATCGGTGTAAGAAGTGTTCAAGCACCAAGTATTGACATCAGGTGTGAGAGTGGAAACCTTTAGCTTTGGGTGTTCCATTCCGTACTGCTTCATTAACACAGCAGGCAGAGGCATTTAAGATAAGTCCTTTAAGACACGGCTGCCTAGCTGAACATGACGTACCACATCACAGTATGAGGTTATGATGTATTTTATTAAATGGTGAATCCATGTGTGAACAGTGACTATAGATACAAGTCCTAGTGACAGTTTAAATATATAAATACCTTGATTATATTTTCAAGTACTAACATTGACACTGAATCCAGAGTGAATTAATTACAGTGAATATGAACATTCATCCAACTAATGACCAAGATCCAACAAGACAGAGACATTAATATCAGTAATTAATTATGAAGTTGGTGTATTATATTATTTGTAACATATACAACAGCAACATCATATTGTTTTATCTCCATCACCATTTTTGAGTTTCCAAAGCAATACAACCAAACAACAGAAAACCAGATTAATGCAAATAATTAAAACTAAGAAATTGTACTGCACTGTTTTGTGTACTTTATTCAAGTTTGAGTTCAAGTTACTTTGAATTTTATTAATTATCCCTAGATACTTTAACATCCCATAGGTTGGTCTACCTAGAAGGGCACCACAGATTACTGTACTGCATTTTACCATCTCGTTCAGTAATCTTTGCAGCAAGACTTAAACCTATGAACTCTATACACCATTACTCTTTTCTGAGAATGGGGTATTACTTATAAGACCAGTCTCTTATCTGGCGGCTATCCTGATATCATCTGATACACTTGTTTGTCCGTCTACATCATCAATATTATCTAACCTCTCACGACATCGGTGTTTCGCTCTCGGGATATCCTGATAGACGTCACACTGGGCTATCTTTCGTGGATTATTCCTGTAGATCCAGAGCCAGCGTTTACTTGTATTGCTGTCCGATAGGAGATTTTTTGTTAGGAAAAATTTTTAGTAGGGCAGTTTTATAAAATAATTATTGAGTACTGTATAAGGTGTAGTCCATGTGATGTGAATTAATTAAGTTTGGCAAGTATTTGACCTAGTATTGGTTGTAACTGTATTACAATATTGCCATGGCAGATTTAGTTAAGTTCAGGTCGGCAACACTGCAGATGGGAAAGGAGCTTGGGTTGACTGGTGATACTCAGACCCAGTATGTTACGACTGAGTGTGATAAGTTCACGGAAAGAGAGAGAGAAGAAAGGAAACTATAAATGGAAACTGAGAGAGAATAAGAAGTTAGCAATGGAGGCTGAAGCTAAGAGGTTAGCAATGGAGGCTGAAGCTATAAGTAAAAGATTAGAAATGGAGGCTCAAGAAAGAAGATTAGCAGCTGAAAGGGAGGAAAGAAGGGTTCAAGCAGAGAGGGATCATGATTTGAAGATGAGGGAGCTTGAACTTCATGCAACTGTGAATACGCATGGTAGTAGTTCGCCTCATTCTGAAGGTAGCTCCAGTCAGAGCACCTCAAATGGAGCCATGAATTTTCACCTGGATCCATTTGTGGAAAAGGATGACGCAGCAGAGACATATCTAGACAAATATGAGAGATTAATTACTACTTATGGCTTGGAAAAGGAAAAATGGAGCCTTAAGCTATCTGATGGGTTAATGGGAGTTTCTTACGATGTATATTTGAAACTCTCAAAAGAAGACCAGGAAAATTATGAAGTCTTGAAGCAGGCATTGCTTGTTCAATATGAAAAGAACACAGAATCTTAAAGGAAGAAATTCCAAATGGCTAAGCTTCTTCCTGGAGAAACCTATCACCAATTCCCTGCTAGAATGGAAACATATTTTGCGAAATGGACTAGTTTAGGAAAGTATCAGGATCTGAAAGAAATGGTCATTATGGAACAAGTAAAAAAGTACATGCCTCAAGAAATGAGAAAATTTCTTATGGAACAAGGAGCAGAGAGATTGGAAGATATTTTAACAGTTGCTGAGATATATCAAGCAGCTCAGGCAGAAATATCAGGAAAAAAGAAGAAGCAAGGAGAAAGTTTTAAGCCACCACAAATCCAACCCAGGTTTGAACAAAAGAACCATGCAACCAAATACAAGCAAAGATATGACAGAAAGGATAGGAACCGTCAATTTCAGGATAAGAAACCTTACTAAAAAGAAGAGAAGTGGTGCAAAATTAGCAAAATGAGTAACCACAATACTGCAGACTGCAGAAGGAAAACCCCCTCATCACGCTGCTTGTCTTACAACAGGGAATAAGGGACGGAAGGAACTGGGAGTTAGTCAAATAGACCATCATCATCCCCTTCTGTGATTAAATGACATGTAATGGCACTAAAATAATGTGCTTATATGATTCAGGTTTGGATTTTGACTCGGTCGTGAGTTCAACCCTAATGCACCCGGATCAATTTACCACAGAAACCGTGGAAATAAAAGGGGCAATTAAGGGAACAGCAACCATGAAACTTCCCGTAGCAAGGATCAATGTGAGAACCCGTTATGTGGAAGGAGTGATAAGAGCAGCAGTGATTGATGAATCTATGTACCCGTTGACACTGGGATGTAGATATGTCTTTTTTGGTTGACCCAATAAAACCTGTAGTCATAGCAGCTGTACAGACCAGGTTGAGCACCAGGAAGGAGGAGGAAAATTCTAATGAAATTCATCCAGCAAAGATGAAGAAGGCTCAGGCTGAAGATAGCCCATTAAAGCCTTGTTTTAGCAAAATGCTAAAAGCCCATAAAAGCCCAAACAAAGGCGAGTTTTACACGAAGAATGGATTACTGTACTGAAAAGCTGGAACAGGACCCAATAGACAGCTGGTGGCACCTTCTTCATATCGGGCTAAGGTTATGGAGATAGAGCGTGCTGCACCTAACAGTGGACATCTGAAAAAAGGAACCACTTGTCAAAGGATTGCATTGCACTACTACTGGCCAGGTATCACTGAAGACGTAGCTCGGTATGTGACTGCCTGTTCAGGATGTGAAAAAATAAACCCCACACATAGGGATAGCAAATCTCAGGACCTATGGAAGCAATGCGGCGGACGTAGGCCTACACGGAAAACTCAAAAGGTAGATACAGTGGTTATGAGAAAACAAAATCACAAAAAATCTACTCGTACTCCAGTAATAATGCCGAATCTCAGTATTGCACCGAGAGGGGACACAAGACATCCCAAACCGACAAAGTTTTGTTCGGAATCCCGTGGACTGGAAAACTTGAAAGTGTAGTTAGAAAGCAATCAGGATTACAGAAGCTGTGTAAAATACCTACAAACAAATATGGTAGAAGACAGGGCTGTACCAACCATATGAAGGATACAGATCCCACGTCATTTTGCTAATACTTCAACAAGAGAGCTAGGGATAGAGAATTTGCTGTTGGAGAGAAGGTGCTTCTTCTTTTACCAAGCAGTAACAACAAACTGCAAATGGGATGGCAGGGCCCATACACTGTTCTAGAGAAGCTGTCTAGAAACATCTATAAAATAGACACAAAAAGGGGAGGAGAAAGTCTATCATATTAACCTACTCAAGAACTATTATGATAGATCGGTATCCGAAAGTGCCCATCTCATGACCCTGGCCATTGCGACGGAAATGAAGAGCGAGCTTCTCACCTCATACGAGTATCCGTTAAGACTCTGTGAAACATTCGAGCAGGTGAAAATCAGAAATCACCTGACGAAAGGACAGAGGGAGAAAGTGCGGAAAGTACTAGACACCCATGCAGACGTGCTAACGGACAAACCGGGGTATACAAACTTGTTAGAGTATGACATGAACATTTTAGACCCAACACCAATCTGCATGAAAACATATCCTATCCCCTTTGCTAAGGCACAAGCCTTGAAAGAAGAAATATAATACTTGTTAAAGGAAAATATCATTTCAAAATCAGAATCGCCTTACAGTGCTAGTATAGTTTTGCTGAGGAAAGCAACTGGTTAACACAGACTCTGCATTAACTACAGAAAACGTAATTCAGTAACAGAGTCACATGCAGATCCATTGCTTGATACGACTCAGCTGTTTGCAAGGTTGAATAAGGCAAAGTACTTCTCAAAAGTGGATCTGAGTAAGGGATATTATCAAATTCCTGTCAAGCCTGAAATCAGACCATTATTGGCCTTTCGCACTTCGGAGGGGCATTATGAATTTAATGTATTGCCTTTAGGTTTGAAAAACGTTCCGAATCTGTTCTCTAGGATGATGAGGAAGTTACTAGATCCCTAAAAAAACTCAGCTATCACCAATTTCATGGATGATATCCTCATAGCAACAGAGACATTTGAGGAACACATATCATCTCTGGAAATGTTGTTGGACAGACTCAGAGAGACAGGATTGACCGCTCGCCACACAAAATTTATTGGTTGCCAGGAGTTGGAATTCTTGGGTCATACAGGGAATCAGGGTAACATGACACCTGAGCCCAAGAATTTGGAAAAGTTACAAAAAGCACCAAGACCTCAAACAAAGAAGGATGTGAGTGTCACGTTGACTGATAATTTGTCTTTCCATCACGTCCCATCTCTTTTATTACTCTTTTAATGTCCTGGTTTCTTTGACTTTGTATTTTCTTTCTTTTGATTTTACCTACGTGGCCCATTATTCCTCTCTTAGACCCACCCCGCCGCTTCGTTTCGTTCTGGCCTGCATTATAAATTCCCCACTGGTCAGTAGCGGTCAGCTCAGCTTACGATAATATTACCTAGCTGCACCTGGTGTTTGTCTGACCACAGGAATAACTCGCTGGTAACAGGTTTGATCTCCGATTCAGGGGAGATAACAATCGCGGTGGATCTTTGTGGTTTTGGCCCTCGAACGAAGAGAGAGATCATAATATTATGCATTTGTCTATCTGGGAAACTTTCTCGCGGTTGTTGCTTCTGATGTATTCATTCATTCATAACCCTCCACTCCCAAAGGAGCATAGGCCTTCAACAAACACATGCCAAGTCCTCCTGTCACGTGCCATCATCTCAAGTTCTTTCCATGTTCTCCTCATCATTTTCACCTCTGTTTCCAACTCTCTTCTCCATGTACTTCTTGGTCTTCCTCCCCTGGGGGTTCCAGAACAAGGACTGCCTTGTAATGCTATCAACAGGTTTCCTCAGTGTGTGTCCTATCCATCGCCATCGTCTTCTTCTCATCTCTTGTTCCACTGGCATTTGTCCAGTTCTTGTCATCAGTTCCACATTGGTAACCTTGTCATACCATTTTAATCCCTCTATTCTACGCAAGCACCCATTTATGAAAGTCTGTAGCTTTTTGGTTGTTGTCTTTGTTGTTCTCCATGTCTCCGAGCCATACAATAGGACTGACTTCACATTTGAGTTGAAGATTCTTATTTTCGTGTTGGATCCTATTTCTCTTGATCTCCATATATTTCCCAATGCAATGAAAGCTCCTCTTGCTTTTTGTATTCTTATTTTGATATCGCTGTCTGTCCCTCCAACTTTATCTATATTACTGCCAAGATATGTGTATGATTCTACATCTTGTATTGGCGTTTCTTCAAGTTCAACCCTGTTTTCATTACCTGCATTTATTCGCATTATTTTTGTCTTTTCCCTGTGTATTTTCAGACCCAATTGCTGTGACCTCTCATCGAGTGTTTTCAATTTGTCCTGCATCTGATTACGGTTATGGGACAGGAGAGCCAAATCATCAGCAAAATCCAGATCACCCAACCGCCCAGTCAGAGTCCACTGGACTCCACCCCCGTTGTGTGCCGTCGACGATCCCATAACCCAATCTATCGCCAGCAAGAAAAGAAATGGAGACAAGAGGCATCCCTGTCGCACTCCCGCCCCCATCCCAAACGGCTCTGCAAGCCGTCCTTCACGAAGAACTCTGCACGCCATGTCTCCACAGGTTTTCTTTACCAAATTAATGATCCCCAGGGGAACTCCACAATGCCTCACCAATTTCCAAAGTGACTCTCTGTCCACACTGTCAAATGCCCCCTCGCAGTCCACAAATCCGATGTACAGTGGCGAACTCCACTCCAGACCCCGTTCAACTACCACTCTCAAAGTGGCCATCTGGTCCGTACACGATCCGTTTTGTATACCTCTAGAATAACCTTTGTCTTACTCTTGATTACGTCATACGCCGAACATCTGTAGAAACAAGCCATGCCAGGTGTCCGGGTAGCGTTATTTGTAAACTATAAGAGTAGAGGGTTTTAATCAGTCAGACACACTCGTAAAATATTTTCTGCCCGAGAGGACCACAATGAGAATAAGGCAGACGATAACACAGAACTAAAGTTATTTGCCTATGTTCTCGGCATTTCTCGGGGTGAGTAGACATCTATTATAATATGTATATTAATGTTAGCTTTTTATATATATCTGATAGGAATGTGACTTGAATTCATTTTTGAGGATTTCTCCCGGTAATTTAATTCAGTGATAGTGTTGCGCCGTCTACCGCCTTAGTTAAGTGGTGCTTAAGCAGTTATGGTTTACAATGCGTTAAATGGTAAACTTACGATAAAAGATACTCAATAGGCGTAGAATCAGTCCGTACAGATGCTTACCATGGGTTAAGGGTAGGCTAAAATAACTGTCATTACTGTAAGGAAATGTCAGCGGTGTGGGTTATTCACTTAAAAACTGAATAGTGAGACGCAGGCACTATAACACTGAATTATAGGAGATAGTCACTTATTCCTTTTTTGATAGAAACTTCTAATGGTTGGGTGTGGAATGATATGCCGATTTGTGTAGCTAGACACTAGTTATAACTTTCACAGAAAGCAGGCACCAACCAGAGATAACATTATGTCTTAGGTTTCAGTCACAACTGTATTATTATAGCAAGAACATTGCATTTTCTATGTATTCATTTGTGGGATGTTAATATTTTTCCCCAAGGGGGACATACGATTTATTTTTGTAATGTAAAATGCTGTAATCTGTTAATGTAAATTCACTTAATGTTGTAAGATGAATAACATATCCAGTCAGCTGTAACTACAGGGTTAGGTTTCCTGTATGTTGAGTTGGAAGAAGAGAAGATTTTGCTGTCAGAACATTTTCTGACAGGTACATGTGTGTACAAAAAATATATTAGCATATGCGGGCGCATGCTGATAAATTGATAAAGTGGAATGAACAGGAGGGATAAAGACCCTTATATGTTGATAAAGGACGTGGCAATCAACCCCAGCTTTTATTGGCTGTTTGTGATTTTTCTAGGCAATTTTTTCATTCAGTAGTTTGCCATTGCTTTCTGAACGGTACGGCGCTTATACCATTGTTAAAAATCCACACAAAGCGATTTTTTTTTTCAATGATTACAATAATTTAAATCCCATAGGGGAGCATAACTGTTTTGTATAACGTTAGTGTAATTTTATTGTTTGCTTGATGTAAAGGTCGTCTCTTTTTGGGTCTCAGTTTTCAGGGATACCGAATTGCTAGAGCAAGATTCCAGTCAGGCGAAGAACGTCATATTCTCTTCGATTTAGAGGGTTTCTGAAAAACACCTAGCATTCACGAGGCGTCATCCCCATACCTGAAATAAAACCCTTTGTCAACGCCATTCTCTGTAACGGGAAATTAAGCTCACGCAGTGTGCAACGAGCCAACGCAAAATCTGAAATCGTAGTGCAGTAGTAGTTTCCTACTCGCCTTTGGATTACCAGTCAGAGCATTGCGGCTTCCAACCTATCTAGCAGCCCAGCGTCTATAGCAGAATTTAAATCACCAGACTTTGTGTGCTTACACGGAGCACTCAGTCAAACCACAGTTCAAGCCAGCCCAAACCGGATTTAATACCAAGTACGCAAGCAAAAATTCTAAGCGCCGGATAAGAGCGCAAGGGACAATTTGTCCTCAAGTAACTTCGTCTTGTGTGTGTTTCTGGATATTTAAAACCCCGCACTTATGAGCGGTCAGCCGGAGATAGACAGAGTCTTCCAGTCCCCCTCGCGCAATTAGGGTGTCACCAACGATAGCGCCTACAGTGGATTTATTTCATGTTATTTCCATCACCTATGGAGGATATCTACACGTAAAGTCCCTTACTGGAGCTATTGCATTTGGTCCCACGAAAGCGGACGGACTGACACTCGGTTTATTTATTTCTCGGTGTTCTACAGGTTTTATGTTGGTGGTCTGTGTGTGTTCGTTGGTGTGTATTTGCAGATTTGTGATTATTGATGTAATTTTATGATGTGTGTGCTGATACGCATTATTTTCATATATTTCTTCTTTAATAAATTTTACTCATTTATTAATGCGCTGTTCACGACCCTTTCATCCATAATTAACCTTTTGAGCTCTTTACTATAGTCTCTATTTATGATCCAGAGAAAAGAGGAAGAGCAGGCGGTGCTTAGACTATATAAGTGTGTTGAGGCTTGGAGATAGAGATAACTTTAATAAATCTTCTTCCAGGTTGGTCTCAAGTCCACCTCCTATTTACACCTTACCTATGTGTAATCTATAACTCTGCCAGTCCACTATCATTGTCGACTTCACTACTACTGTCCAACTCGACAATTACTCATACACTTTACTCAACCACGACAGTGAGATCCTTTGTTTCTTTGTGCGGGTTTTATCAAAAGTATATCCGTGACTTTAACAGTGCGTGATCCATTAACGGATTTACAGTAATTTTGAAAGGAAAACCAGACAACGTTGAGTGGACAGAGGAAAGTGAGAAAGCATATACAGAGCTAAAGCAAAATCTCACAAGTTGGCCTATTCTGAGACTGCCAGAACTCAATCGAAATTTGTGGTTAGGACGGATGCGAGCAATGTTGAGATAGGTGCAGCTTTATTGCAAAGATCTCAGGCACAGACTGGAGAATTATTCCCAATTGCTTATGCCAGCCGCAAATTAAATAAGGCGGAGAGAAACTATTCAACTGTTGAGAGAGAATGTTTGGCGTTGGTCTGGGCCATACACAAGTTTCAGATTTATCTTTATGGGAGACATTTCGTGGTTCAATGTGACCATCAGCCACTCGTTTTTCTCGCGCAAACTCGTCATTGTAACGCAAAATTGTTGAGGTGGTCCCTCTAAATCCAGCCATATTCCTTTTCGATTGATTATATCTCTGGATCTCAGAATGTGCGGGCAGATTTTCATAGTAATAAGCTCCCATCTGATAAGAACCAGGATAGAAAGAAGGAAGATTAAATTCCTGCTGGATGATTCCCTCGTTATTGGTCTCAGATTGAAGCTCGACAAATATCTCTCGCTTAAAAATGGAGGGGGGGGGGGGGCTATCTGTAACATAGTGTCTGAACCTATATCTATTGGCAAGTAACGACAGCCTACCTTGCCTAACTATAGCGGAATGTGCAACAACAATTTCGACCAATTGCTGCACCGAACGCTGTAAATATGGAACCGTAAGCTGGGGCAGGAAAGCCAGATGAAGTTTGTCCTAATGTTTGCGTTTATTTGCGACGCATGAGAAATGGATAGTGGATTTCATCCTGTCCGATGATCACAGTAAGATACTAGATATCTTAACCTTTTAGTAGATATCTGGATCTAGGCTGTAGGAGCAGTGATACAGGAGTTATTAGTGTTTATATGCCATTACAACAAGGATCGGAAGCAGTTTTACCCTGTTTTGACTGCGATAGCAAAATATACAAGGGACGGAGAGAAAGAACAGTTTGTTAGAACGATAGCGACCAATCGGCAGGTTAAAACAAGACCTCGATGGAGGCAATCGGTTGAAGAACAACAGAGTAAGAAACCATGAAAATATTAATAGATTAACAGATTGGTCAGAGATAAGCCAAACCCAGCCAATGGAATCGTTTGTCTTCTCGTCATCCGCTGTGAGGAATAAAAGGGGAGGCTACTGGTGAAGAATTTCACTAACGCCGCCAAATTTAAACGACAGAACACAGATAAAAGCATTCTGCCATGAAGCCACCTTCGCCATCTGCATGTGTGAGCCGACTGTTTGGCCTTTAAACCCCTGTGTATCTGGGATTGAGGGTAAGAGAAATAACACGAGTCAACAAATTTTCAAAAGTTATTTGTACCAGAAATTTCATATACCATTTCTTATTGATTTTGACATGCTGATTTCAAATATCATAATGAAATTCACCAATTGGCTCTGGTTTTTATTTTAAATGATGATTTTACATTACAGTAATACAAATAATGTATGCTTGTTTAATTCTCTGAGGTGAACAGCTAGTCGTTCTACTTTAGCATTATAAAAATTGTGGTTACATACTAAATTAATTGATATTTCAACATAAAATGATAGAAAAAATAAAAACATTATTTAAAGTTCACAAATCATGTTTTAAAAAGGCACATTTGAACCCATTCCGTCATTATTCAGTCGCTGTTCGAGCTCTCTTTGCTTGCTTCTTGTAGTCAATCGATGAGGTGTCTCTTGTCACAGTCCAACAGTAATCAGCAAGCATTGAAGGGCTCCAATTGCCTTGATACCCTGTCTCCATAGCAGCAATGTCCTGGTGAAATCGTTCACCATGCTCATCACTGACCGCTCCACAGTTTAAGGTAAAGAAATCCAGATGAGAATCCAGAAAATGAATTTTCAAAGACATGTTGCAGCCAAGACTCTTATACTTCAGAAGGAGATTTTCTACAATTTCATTGTAATTATCAGATCTGTTGTTTCCAAGAAAATTGTCCACCACTGACTTAAATGCTAGCCATGCTGCTTTTTCCTTGCCATGCAACACGCAAAGAAACTCGTCATCATGAAGAAGTTTTCGAATTTGCGGACCAACAAATACTCCCTCTCTTATTTTAGCTTCACTCAGTCTTGGAAATTTTCTGATGAGGTATTTGAAAGCCTCATCTGTTTTCTCCATTGCCTTGTCAAAGATTTTCATGAGACCCAGCTTAATGTGCAAGGGTGGCAACAAAATCTTGCTGGTGTCGACAAGTGCTGGGTTCTCAACGTTCTTACTGCCAGGCTGCAATGACTGCCTGATTGGCCAATGTCTTCTGATGTAATGGTCACTTCGTGCACGCTATCCCACTCACAGAGAAAGCAACAGTACTTGGTGTATCCACCCTGTAGTCCAAGCAAAAGAGCGACCACTTTTAAGTCACCGCAAAGTGACCAATGATGATGATCGTAGTTTATACACTTCAAAAGCTGCTTAATGTTTTCATAAGTTTCTTTCATATGAACTGCATGACCAACTAGAATTGACGGTAACACATTACCATTATTCAACAAAACAGCTTTAAGACTCGTCTTGGATGAATCAATGAAAAGCCTCCACTCTTCCGGTATGTAATTGATTTTGAGGGCTGCCATTAAACCAGAAATGTTGTGGCACGCAGATAGGTCACCCTCTTTGAAACAGAATGTAATAAGCGGCTTCTTGCGGTTCCTATACACAGAAATTGTAACATCTTCTGCCAGGAGATTCCACTGTTGCAATCTGGAACCCAAAAGCTCCGCCTTGTTCTTCGGTAAATTCAGATCTCTTACAAGATCATTCAGTTCACCTTGGGTTATGAAGTGTGGTTTAGTGGATGTAGTTTGCTCAAAATCTGGGTCGCTTGGGGTTGATGGTTCAGGACCACCAATGTGTAAGAGTTGTTGAGATGATCAGTGGGCTCTCTCCAATACATTGGGACTGCAAAAGGCATAACTTGCCTTTTGCCAGTCAACCACAGTTTAAGATGTGCTGCACATGTATTGCAGCATATGTGTGGCGCCCAGCTCTTATCTTGATCTCCTATTCTGCAACCAAAACACAAACTGTACGCCTTCTTAATCACTTTAGTTATATTTCGTTTTTGTGATAGAAATGTCACCTCACCACATATATAACAGAAATTATTAGCACTGTTATCACATGTCCTAGGCATTTTTAACTACGATACTTTTGATAAGGACAAATGCACTAACTAATGGCACAATTTTATCAGAGATAAGATATTTATACACAAAGGTGATGTAATCATAGGTAGGACTGCATCATCAACTTCTAGTTACATTTTTATTGGTCATTAGAAAAAAATTATGCAATCGCCCACAACTGTTGCGTCATATATATAAATTGACCGTAATTAAATAAACTAGTAGCATATATCTTGAAAACTAGAGCCAATCAACATTTTGTAATGTCATTTTCGTTTTCAGCACACCAAAATTAGTTAAGATCAGCAATTTTCATTTCTGGTACATTTTGGTTGTTGACTAGTGTAATTAAGAATATGTATATATACATTATTAGTGCACTGGCTTCCTTGCTCAGTGGTCCATTGTTCGATCCACAGATGAGGTAGGATTTTTTTTTTAGGCCACAAATGGCTCCTGGGTCAACCCAGCCCATATTGGGTACCAGAGCAACTTCTGGGAAGGTTAAGGCGGCCGGCGTGATGCTGACCACATCACCCCTAGTGTGCCGATGGTCAAGAAAATATGGGCCTAACACCATATTCCCAATATGCCTCAATGGGCTTGTAACGGGATCAATTACCTTTATATATATATATATATATTTGTGCTTAGTGGAAGTGTTTATTTGTATCGAATCTCATTGTGCCATTCCTGGAAGGAAAACCACCTTGTGCTAAATAAGTTATGTTTCGAAATTAAATCAAAGGAAGGCTGGAAATAAAGCTATTAGTTTTCAGAAGCTTTTAAAGCCTTTTCTGATTGCTGGACCGGACAATACCATCAGGAATAAGGAAAGAATGAAAGTAATTGATTTCATGTATTGTTTGAGTATACACTTAACACTTACCATAAGTTCCTATGCGTTCCTAGTGAAGTCAATCATGGACATATTCTTCTTCTTCTTCTTCTTTGATCCATAACCGCCAACCGTCAAAGCAGTCAGCGGCCATCACGCCTGGTGGCGTCTTGTAGGGCAGCAACAAATTGATTCCACTTTGCTCGGTCGGCGGCCATCCTTCGTACAGTGCCCCAACTGTGGTTCATTCTTTGCATCTCAGCATATTGGGAAAGTGATTTTTATGAATGATATATTATTTTATTGGATAAATCTACTTGTCACTGACTTGATCTGTCTTTACTGATTTGCTATCAACTATTCTGAACTTCCTCACTAATCTCCTATCTGTGTAGGAAGATTCTAGAGACAGATGCTATGAAGGACATATTGTGTTTGAGGTCATTTCGTATCCTGTCAATCACTTTGTCAGCATTGAAGATAACTGGTGTTCTACTGTATCGGTGTAAGAAGTGTTCAAGCACCAAGTATTGACATCAGGTGTGAGAGTGGAAACCCTCAGCTTTGGGTGTGCCATATTAACCCGAATTCAGTTTTTACTCGTTATACTCGTAATTTAATTCAATGTGTGTGCGCGTGTGTGTGTGTCTGTCTTTTTTAATTATAGCCTCCAAGTGTCTTTGTGTGTAGACGGGCTTAATTGCTTTGTGAAAGGATAACGGTAGAGCGGGAATGGAAAAGACAAAAACTTAAAACAGGAGAAATGAACACGTCGAAGTAAGCTTAGACCATTAAGCTTTCCCGTAGTTTTTTTGTTTTTTTTTCACATGATACTTACTAGTTAATACAAGATTTGTAGGATTAGACAAAGTAATGAAAAACATTCTGATATTATTAAATTATATTCACCCGAGAGGTGGCGCGGCTGGGAGACATTTCCCAGAAAGGTGTCGCGTTTGTGCGTTTCATCGTCTAACGCACTTCATACCAAGGAAACTATATTATTTTAATACTACAATCTAGCTTTGATTTAATAAATGCAGCTGGCCACTGAAATAGCTACAAAGTGGAAAGTGATAACAACATGTAATATATTTATTACCGGTGTTTTACCTACACAACTTACCTAATATATATCCGTCAACTGGTCCTTGACTGTAAAACAGAATCTCGTGCAACGTTCTTTCCTCCTTGCTGATAGCAGGCCACGGTGCTTCTAAAACAAGAAAAGAGAGGTTTTATAGATACTTTATTCATTTGTAAAAATCACAGATTTATTCTTATGTCCATTCACCTAGGGAGCCGCGGTAACGTAGTGGTTAGTGCCCTGGCTTCCTAGCTCAGTGGTCTATGGTTCGATCCCCAGATGATGTGGAATATTTTTAGGCCGCAAACGGCTCCTGGGTCGACCCAGCCCCAATTGGATATCAGAGCAACTTCTGGGAAGGTTAAGGCGGCCGGCGTGATGCTGACCACATCACCCCTAGTGTGCCTGTTGAGGGTGTGGTTATTTTTATTTTTCGTGCTTATTCCTGCCTTTAGCTTTTGCACGACTGTTTATTAGTATCCAATATTGATATGAATTTTGTGTCCAGGGTTCTCTCTCTTTACGTGCCTGGCAAATAAACATTAATTTCCTTTTGTGCACACATCTCTTTCTCCAACGAAAGTAATAACAGCTGAGTGACGGTTTATAACTTTAATACACATGACGAAACTTCACAATAGACCCATTGATGTGGTCAGGCAATAAGAACATAATCAAGATTAATAATAATAATAAAAGTCACTCATTTGCATGAACAATTATGAATGTTAAATATGACATACAGTAGTATCCTTCCATGTAGAGGATATTATACACATGAATATATTTTAGGGCTATACACACACATAGCCATATTCACATCTCGACAGCCAGACGGCTGGTCACCCAGTGCCCACTTCGCTAACTCTCGTTTTCACCCGCCTCGTTAGCAATACTTTCACAGCCAGTCTCATCACGGGACATAGTGTGGCTATTGGGTGAAATGGCAAAGTGCCAAACTGGGCGTTAAAACTAAGGCATTTTCTACTCTCAACATTGCCCCCCTGTTCCCGAGCGGAAACCAAGGGTTTTCGCTTGAGAACAGTGGATAGTTAGCCCAAGAACTATTAATCTATTAGGAAAGAAAAATCATACTGCTTAGAATAATATATATGAAATAGTAATTGTAGTACCAAATGACATGAAAACAGACATATCTAAACAGTTTAGACAAAATGTAATCCAATCTTTTAAAAATGCAATTAAAGTCGTAGCATGAATGTTTCAATAGTATATCACCTGAAAACAAAACAAGATCAGAAAATGTCATTATCTGGCACAAACAATTTCACTTTCCAGTTACATTCCTTGACAATAAGTCTGCCAGAAAGTTTTCTGATCCCTTGATGGGGATAATTGTATATCTATATTCTTGGATAAGCAAAAACCATCTGTGTAATCTACTGTTTGTCGTAGTTTTTTGATTTAGGGATGTTAATGGACGGTGATCCGTCTGGAGGTAGAAGTGTGCGCCAAGTAAATAGCGTGATAACTTGCTTATACACCAAATGATGGACAAGAGTTCTCTTTCACTGGTGGAATACCGAGTTTCTGCTGGTAGCAACTTCCTGCTTACATACAAGCATGGATGTGGAGTATCATTGAACCATTGCAAGAGGCAACCACCAATGCCAGTCTGAGAAGCATCAGTCCTCAGAAGAAATGGCATAGTGATATTAGGTAACACCAAAATAGGTGCCTTGGAAAATACAGTTTTAATTTTGTTCAAAGCTCCAATGCAAGTATCGGACCAAACAATTTTATTAGGAGCTCCCTTTTTAGTCAAAGATGACAGGACAGAAGAAATAGATGAAAAGTTTGGAATGAACTTGTGATAGAAGTTAATGAGTCCTAACATGCTCCTAACTTGTTTCTTTGTCCGAGGGATATCTAATTCTAATATGCGTTTGACAGTCTGCTCATCAGGGTATAACATGTGGTTACCAACACGGTGACCAAGAAATGAAATTTCTCGACAACCAATCTGAACCTTTGAAGGTCTAACTGTCAAACCATGCTTTCTGAGTAGCATTAATAAAGATTTTAATCCTGTGATATGTTCTTGCCAAGAACTATGGAATAAACAGATGTCGTCTATATATGTGATGACATCAGACCTATCTCCTAAGATAGCACAAAAGTAGCGGGAGCATTGACAAGGCCAAAACACATATAATTCCATTGGAATAACCCATATGTAGTCATAAATGCAGTTAGAGGTTTGGCTTTATCAGTTAAAGGGATCTGCCAATATCCCTTGGATAGATCTAGTTTGCTAAAGTATGTAGCCTGGGATAGTTGTGATAAGAGATCCTCCAAAACAGGCATAGGCTCAGCATCTGTGAGAGTGACACTGTTAAGACGTCTAAAATCAATGCAGATGCGAAGAGATTTGTCCTTCTTTCTAACTAGAACAATAGGAAACGAATAGGATGATTCAGAAGGAGAAATGATGCCCATGCGTAGCATAGGATGATTCAGAAGGAGAAATGATGCCCATGCGTAGCATATCCTTAAGTTCACTATCCACCTGAGAATCATCAGATTCCACAACAGCTGACAAAGTCTGTCGAACTGGTTCATCAGAAATACTGTCTAAGATAGGTTCTAACTCTGCAGGGCGCTCCACATACAATTTTGACATATTAATGTGAAATGTTTTAACTTTGCCCCTTATGTCAATGGCATAATCTACATCAGTTTTCTTCTCAACCACCTTAAAAGGGCCCTGCCAGGAAATTAGCAGTTTATTTTCCTTGGTCGGAAGAAGTAGCCATACTTGTTCTCCTGGTAAGAACGAACGTAATTTTCGAGATTGGTTGCAGCGCAATCTCGACCTGTGTGAAGCATTACGTATCATATTTGATGCATAAGTACATGCATCCACAAGGCGTTGCCTGAGATCAATGACCAGTTCATAGCTGGTGCGGACAGTATTATCCTCCACTGATCCCAACAACAAATCCTTGAGTATGAGCATAGGACCTCTAGGGTTGGCACCATATACCAACTCAAATGGCGAAAAGCCAGTGCTCTCATGGGGCACTTCTCTGTAAGCAAATAGGACTGCTGGTAACATTCGGTCCCAGTCACGAGGACATGTCTCGGTGACTTTGCCTAACAACTGCTTCAACGAGCCATTGAAACGCTCGCAAACGCCATTGCTTTCCGGGTGGTATGGGCTTGTGAACGAATGCTTAATTGCTAACATGTTCTCAATATCTTTCATCATTTGAGACATAACTTGAGTACCACGATCTGATAGGATTTCATCAGGAAATCCTATGCGACAAAAAATAACAAATAGAGCATCAGCAACAGCTGCTGAGGTGATAGTCTTCAATGGTATGGCCTCTGGCCAACGAGTACATAAGTCTATACACGTTAGGATATATCTATATCCTCTATCTGACATGACTGACATAGGACCAACTATGTCAACTTCAAGCTTGGTGAAAGGCCGTAATGGCACATCAGTGACTTGTAAGGGTGCAGCGTGGCGCTTGCCCCTACGTGCTACCTTTTGACAAGTTGTACATGACCTGCAGTATAGCTTTACGTCTTTGTTAACACAGGCCCAATAAAAATTTGAGGTGACACGAAACAGAGTACGCTTAATCCCCATGTGACCAGCTAAAAGCGAGTCATGTGCAGTATTCAATACAATAGGTCTAACACTCTTTGGAATAACTACCTGTCTCCTGACTAAAACATAGTTGTCAAAGCATCTAGTGAGTACTGAGTTTTTAAATTCAAACCAATAACGTGAAGTTTTTGTCTTCTTCACATGTTTGCTCTCTGCTAGAGCAAACAATGGTTGCAAAGCAACATCTTCGCGCTGTTTGGTTGCGAACGATTGGGGGGAAACATTATGAACATTCTGAAGAGTTGCTCTCTCACTAAATGGTATAGCTGGCTCTGCCTTGGATTCAGCGGCATGCTGGGCCCTAGTGAGCACAGCGTTAGCCAACACTGGGTGAGATTCAACCCATTTATGTATTTCCTCTGGAGAGCAATCCTTAATACCTGGTATATTACCAAGGATAATGTCTGATACTGGTTGGTCAAGGACACATGCCCTTACCTTCCCTGTAAAGAAAGGTGGGGCAATATCTATTTCTGCCACTGGGTAACACTCTATACTCCCACCAAATGTTATGCACTTCACCGTTTTACCAGTAAAGGCAGATTCATCAATTAACGATCTACGTACTCCGACAGTGGTACAGCCAGAATCACGAAGAACACTTACATGCCTGTTATACAGGAAACCAGTATATAACGTGAGGCGTCCCACGTTCTCACAAGATGACATAGCAGGTAGAGCATGCCCACAGATCAATCTGGGCTGTGAACCAGATTGAAATAAAGATTTGCATCCATAACAATTTTCATCATTAAGTGAGCTAACAATACATGCATTGGCATGGTCGGCTCCCTTCTCATCATTCTTCTTTGCAGTTACACATGCATTACCCTTCTCATGATTGCTATTGTCATTATGCCCACAGTGTTTGTTAGTGCTGTTTCCATAATATTTCTTATAAGGTCTATTCCCAGCACATGACCAACATCTGCCACTATTCCTATTACCACTGTAGGGTGCCTTGTCTTGTGTGGGTCTATGATCCATCCGTTTGTGATGCATTTCCTCATTATGGCTAGAATTCTTCCGCCACTGACGTTGGTTTGAATAACCATAGTCTCGCCTCTGTGAGAAGTTAGATGGTGACCTCTGCCTTGGGAAGTTATATTTTCCTCGGTAGTTGGATCTATAGCTTTGCCTTACTCTGCTGTCCACACTCTGTGATCGAGGTCTCTGACCACCATCTCTATAGTCATGACGAGCCACACATACTGGGAGTGCGTCCTTTATAGTTGGTTTGTGAACCTCTTTATCTGGGTGAGCTGTCATATATTGTCTCCCAAGTATCTCCATTGCCTCAAGGTCTTTCGGTTTTCTTTCTTGAAAAAATGAGGCAAGATCGGTGCTACATGCCGACAACACCTTGTCACATAACATCAGATCAAGTAAGCCAGTGAAGGTCTTATCAATTCCGGACAATTCTATCCATCTTTTAGAATATAATTTTATTAATGAGATAAATTCTCCAAAGTCAGCTTTCCTGCTAGGCAGACAGGAATGAAATTTATCACGGAATCCTGCTTCCGTAAGCTGAAATTTACGTAGCAATGTCTCCTTGACAACATTGTAGTCTTCTCTACTACCGCTGTCCAGAGAAAAATAAGCCCGTAGAGCGTCCGCTGTTAAAAAATCGCATAATGCTGCATTCCATTGACCCTAAGGGATCTTCAACAAACTGACCTTGAGCTCAAAACGTTGTAAGAAATTATCGATGCAGTCGATTTGTTGGTTGAAATTAGGCAACCGTATCCGGTTTGTGGTCACAGGTGTACTAGATGATGTGTTTGGAGCGTCCAACTCCACTTTTCTTAGGGCGACAGCAACATCTATATCTTTCTGAATACGCAATTTCTCTATCTCCAAATCAGTTGCTTTCTGAGCAGTTGCAGCAGCTAATCTTAATTTTTCTTGCTCAGCATCAATCTTTAGTTTTTCTAGCGCAAGAGCTTGTTCAAGATCTTTTTCTTTATCATCATGTTCTAACTGAAGATGTTTTAATTCACGTTCATTCTGCCTTTCAATTCTTGCATTATAGCTGTCAAATTGTGCAGTAGCAAACGCCTCTAGTTCCGCTCCTGATTTATTAAATTTAATCCCAATTTCTATAAAGTCCTGAAATGAAGACATGGTTTCCTACCAGAAACTACTTTCTGTTCAAAATATAGTGATATTTATAATGATGAACAATACAAAACTCAATACCTATGTAAGTCGTACAAACCCACCAAGGACATAATTAGAATGTGTTAAATTATGGTGATATTGTTAATGATCACTGCAGTGCTCAATACATGTTATAATAAAAGAAAAAAAATATGCAAAATTATGCCATGTATATCAATGGGTCCAGACAAATGTACAATGAAAAGATGGAGGCAATGATGTCAATGACAATGATGATGATGATGGTATATTTTCAAATACAACACCCACAAAAACAAATCAAAATTAACTAAAATAAGACAACAAAAACAATATTCTATATTAACATGTAAAAAAAAATAATAACTATTAGACACTACAAATAATTCACAACTCAAACGAAACAACCGTCACATTAACAACTAAAGAGAAGAAGGTATAGAAAGCACTATTACAACAACTGACAATGTGAGACATATATATGAAACAATAACAAAACGTAATACCTAACACCACAGCTACACAAAAATGAAATGTTCGCAATGCAAAAAAGGACTATCAGTATGAATGCGTCAAAGCGCTAAAATTCCTTAAATGCAAACCTCACATAAACCTATAGAAGTTCACCTTTCATCATCCTTCCAAAGATGAATGGAAAAAAGAATACCTTAAAAAAACAAATGGCAACACTGAACATATAGAATAGAGAGAAAAAAAATAGCGAAGATGGAACACGCTCGGAAAGCACAAGATGCTTTAAACAAGCTTTTAAAATGAAGCTAAACGTATCGTAAAATGCAGACTAAAGTATTTTGGTCTGAACGCGGCGTAACGTTGTTAATACTGTCTCGCTTGAATCAGGAACACTGAGCCAAAAATAGAAACTATAGTTCTGAAAACTTGTGTGGTAATATGTCGTCTGGTCGAACTGTTTTATTTATTTCTTAATAATAAGGTCCATAAAATTTCTTTTATAGATTTATAAATGTTAGTAAAACGTATTGGTCCCTGAAAGCCTTCAATGTTCTTGGAAAAATAGGTACTTCGTTTGTCTTTAAAATATTCCATAAACAGAAATCAATATGAGCGTGTTTGTTGACCTAAATTCCTGCTGACGTTAAAGGTCACGGGGCGTGGCTAATTTGCCGCTGTGCGTCAAAAACTTTCGTTTGCACAGGAAATTCATTTGCCCGATTGTTGGTTTCACCGCAGTTTTTGCAAAAAGGTTCGTTTGCAAGAAAGTTCATTTACACGAACAAAAAGTCATTGTTAAACAGCCCAGTTCTTCAAAACAGCTTAAAACACGTTGCCTTAAAAGTGCATCTGAACTCCTGTTTCATGTTCAGTCATGTTATAGTTCAATTGATGCAAATGCATTAGGCCTATAGATAAACTTGGTGCACATAATTAATTCAGGCATAAAACATCGCGAGGCACAAGGCTTGGCTACCCAACTGTTGAGGGTGTGGTTATTTTTATTTTTCGTGCTTATTCCTGCCTTTAGCTTTTGCACGACTGTTTATTAGTATCCAATATTGATATGAATTTTGTGTCCAGGGTTCTCTCTCTTTACGTGCCTGGCAAATAAACATTAATTTCCTTTTGTGCACACATCTCTTTCTCCAACGAAAGTAATAACAGCTGAGTGACGGTTTATAACTTTAATACACATGACGAAACTTCACAATAGACCCATTGATGTGGTCAGGCAATAAGAACATAATCAAGATTAATAATAATAATAAAAGTCACTCATTTGCATGAACAATTATGAATGTTAAATATGACATACAGTAGTATCCTTCCATGTAGAGGATATTATACACATGAATATATTTTAGGGCTATACACACACATAGCCATATTCACATCTCGACAGCCAGACGGCTGGTCACCCAGTGCCCACTTCGCTAACTCTCGTTTTCACCCGCCTCGTTAGCAATACTTTCACAGCCAGTCTCATCACGGGACATAGTGTGGCTATTGGGTGAAATGGCAAAGTGCCAAACTGGGCGTTAAAACTAAGGCATTTTCTACTCCCAACAGTGCCGATGGTCAAGAAAATATGGGCCTAACAGTAACACCATATTCCCAATATGCCTCAATGGGCGTGTAACGGGATCATTTACCTTTTTTTTACCATTCATCTACTATATTACTTATTCAAATAATTAGGATCCATTTTTACATATACATCACTTTTTGTTTTAAGTAGATCTGCTTTTGTTTGCGCTATTTTACTCTTCACCTCCAATACGGAAACAATAAACAAAAACACAAATAGTATTACGTCTTACTAAGAGAAAGGACAAGGAAAAACCCTCGTTGCGGCCACAATGACTTCGTCAGGGACAGACAAACAAAAGACAGAAGGGAAAGAAAGTGAGAATTAAGTGGAGAACACGAAACTATAGAAATAAGAGAAAAATACCCCCTGATGTATGTCACATGTAGAGCAAAAATGTCCGCTACTGAACCGGAAACCTCTAATACGCATCTTCCATCTGATGTTATCAACTTTACCATGCATTTGAATATATTCCCCTTTTTTAGATTGCCTGACCTACTTCGATGCCCAAGGATCTCTGATGAGATAAAGAATAGGATTACTGCTCCTTCAAACATGTCGTACAAGGCTGAGGTTGTGCGTGGAGTTGGCAGCCTTATCATGTCAAATGTATTGCTACATAAACCACCACTGGAAGAGCATGTGATTGCTTGGTGCAGGCTTCCTACGAGGGGACCAGCAGCAATGGTGACTCCATGCTCCCTAACAACTGCAGCAGAAAATGATGATGATAATTTACTTCCATGGTGAATTCTGAAGAAGTCCTTTCTTTCAGATGATCATTACTTCGGTCATTTTGATATTTGGCCTAAAGCAATTATTTTATTTTTTGTCCCAATTGTAACAACTATTTTCTATAACTCTTTTTCACTGTGTGGTATCATAACTAAAATGTCGGCGCATCTTGTTTATGGTAACCAGCAACTATATATATATATATATATATATATATATATATATATATATATATATATATATATATATATATATATATATATATATATATATATATATATATATATATATATATATATATATATATATATATATATATATATATATATATATATATATATATATATACATTTTTAGAAATGTTTATATTTTTTTTTTTTGCGTAAATGCGAGAGTATTTGCTATATTAGAGGTTTCTGATATGGAATTTGGCAAGTATGGCCAATAAAAATAAATTATTTGGTTGTAACTTTTCAGTCTTTTCATTACATGTTTAGGACTATGTAGCCTTATAACAAGTAAAATAAATAAAACCTTTGGTGAGTTTAAAAAAAAATGTAACCTCATCACCGCTGCAATAGTGTGATGGAGGCTTCCTCGTGGGGGGGGGGGGGGGGGTCTGAAGTGCGTAGCTCAATCCTCCATATGGAGAAAAAGAAGATGATGATAATAATGATGATGATGATAATGATGATGATAATCCCACTTAGCACTCAGATTTGCGTTTTTCTAGAAAAAGGGGCGTTAATCTTAAGTGTTCATGTCCGCGTGTGTGTATGTCTCTCTGACAATGATCCCGAAGCACAGGGATAAAAGCCTGCTCGGTGGTGTTGTGAGAAGACAAAGAACACGTAGAAAAAATGCTCTTCGAGAAATTGGTGGATAGAAGAAACGTGTGAGCAGGGCCGGCCTTGGGCCGCAGTAATATGAGATAAAGGTTAGGTTTAAGAATCCTAAACCTAACCCTAAAAACATAATATTAATCCTAACCCTAACGACTTAATGGATGACATCGAAGAACACGTCCCACTATATTTCATCTCAACCACAATAAGGAACGAAGATTATCTTTAGATCAGATATTCAGGAATAATGTGCTTTCACATTGTATTAAAAATAAAACAATATGTATATATATATATATATATATATATATATATATATATATATATATATATATATATATATATATATATATATATATATATATATATATATATATATATATATATATATATATATATATATATATATATATATTATATATTAGCTACATTTTGACATAAAACTTGTTAAAACAAAACGATAATCTTATGTACAGGGGCCCCACCAGAATGCTCCCAATCGGGTTCCACAATTACTAAGTGTGAGAGATGAGTGTCAGGGATACGAGACGACTGTGTACTTAGACCTGGGTTCGAGTCCCCGGTAAGCCTATCACTTCTTTGTTTTCTGTTGTCTAGTTTTCTACTTCTTTATTTCTCAGAATGCATGAAACATACCTGTGTGTATTATTTACTTTACTTAGAGTGCGATTAGCCGTGCAATAGTCACGTGTGCTTTCATTTATAAATAGATGATACAGAAAAGCATTTAACTGAGAAGTCGATAGCAGGTAAATCATATGGTGGTGAAAATGCCAAAGATGTTGTCTTAATAATGGACATTTCGTCGGAGTGATGAAAGGGCGAACAGCAGTATAGATCTAGTTTTTGAAAGTAATGTTTTTAATGTGCTACGAAAATAAGGCTCTGTTGTCACATGTTACATCTAAACGACCTCCCACGTATCGAAACTGCTTTCAAAGTAGACGAATTATTGAATGTTCTACAATACACATTTATGAGAATAGCTCATTCTTCAACGTTTCAAACCATTCGCTAGAATAATACAACAGTCGGATTTAGATGTCCATACGCCCTGGAATACCCGGGGTAAGAGAGGTAGGGGGGAGACCAAAGAACACATAGAGAAGATAACTGGAGACAGACATGAAGGGGGTGGAGAAGACCTTGAGCATATGGCACGTGACAAGAAGACTTGACATACGTTTGTTGAAGGCGTACGCTCCTTGGGGAGTTGAAAAGGGGGGGGAGGGGGTGATAAATGGTGCCCTAAGCATTTTTTCTATGTAGATTAAAGTATGTAGATTAAAGTACGTATTTACTATGAAGATTAAAAGTAACAACAAATGCACATGCTGAAGAACAAACTAGAAAAATGCCCCACGAGTGACTACTGCATACCTGATTTCGTTCATGTCATGCAAACCGATGCAACATAACAGTCGCAGTAAAATATAACACATCAAGAGACCACGTGAAGCATGTGAATCATTGACATGAGCGCAAACCGTAACCGCTATGTTAATGTCTATTCTGGCAATTCAGAGTTAATGTACCCTACTCTGAAAAAAAACCGTTTAGGAATGTACAAATGTCTGTGTAAAAACTACTCGAGGTTCATGTTCTAGTTGTACATGGTCACGCGTGAATGCAGTTAATGATAGCAACTATAAACGTGGAAAGGTTTCTAAATAATTAGTCAACAACAACAACAAAAAAAAGGGGGGGGGGGGGGGGAGAGGAGAAGAGAGCATTCCAGAAAACTAACACGTTCTACTTAGCAAGCCTTTATCTATGGATGTTAGAGAGGAGGTCTTTCAATATTACATAGACTCGTACTATCACATAGCAGCGTATCATTGTCAGTAAAGAAATAGCATTACTGGAGGGGCTATAAGCGTGCCCAATTATCAACCTTTTGAAAATAAAGTTCGTTCGTTCGTTCGTTCAGGCATGTCGTACAAAGCCACTAATATAAGGTTGTGCATTGCGGCTGCCAACCTCATCATGTAAAACAAATGATCACAGAAGCCACCGCTGCAGGAGGCTTCTTGCACGCGGACCAGCTACAGTGGTGGAAACTGCAAATGAAAAATAAAAGGTGCAAATGAAAATGATGATATATAGATGTCAATTACAGAAGAATTACATTCGGCGGCAGAATGAACAGAGCGGGAACAGCCTTTTTTGGTCTAAACAACATCTGGAAGTCCTCTCAGTACAGCACAAGCACAAAATTGGGATTATATCGGAGCTGTGTGCTTTCTGTGCTTCTCTGTGGCGCGGGGGGCTGGGGAGTTGCAGAGAGGAAGATGTCGAGATTGTCCTCTTTTCGCACAACATGCTTAAGTGAAATTCTCCGAATCTTTTGGCCGAATGTCATCACCGGCCGAGATCTGCTTACTCGGAGCAATCGGGGGGACGTGCTCGCCATCGTGGCTGGCGGGCGCTGGGGCTGGGTTGGCCATGTCCTCGGGGGAGGCCCCGGTGCCATCACGGGAGCAGCTATGCTATGGACACCTGGGGGAAGGCGAAAGAGAGGCCGACCAGGGACAACTTGGCGGAGGGCTGTGGAGGCTGGGATGCAGAGGGTGAACCGGAGTTGGGGCACTGTGCGAAGGATGGCCGCCGACCGAGCAGAGTGGAATCAATTTGTTGTTGCCCTACAAGACGCCACCAGGCGTAATGGCCACTGACTGCTTTGACGGTCGGCGGCTAAGGATCAAAGAAGAAGAAGAAGAATTACAGAAGAATGTTAACAATGCCATGGATAGCTAAACAATTCAATGACGATATCTTCAAAGAAACCAAAATGTGTATTAGAACCATTGCAAAGATTTAAGACCTAGCTTACATTTTTATTGGGCAAGTCTGATCACTAGTCAACAAATTTTCAAAAGTTTTTTGTACCAGAAATTAAATATACCATTTCTTATTAATTTTGACATGCTGATTTCAAATATCATAATAAAATTCATCAATTGGCTCTGTTTTTTTTAAAATGATGAATTTACATTACAGTAATACAAATAATGTATGCTTGTTTAATTCTCTGGGGTGAGCAGCTAGTCTTTCTACTTAAGCATTATAAAAATTGTGGTTACATACTCAATTAATTGATATTTCAACATAAAATGATAGAAAAAATAAAAACATTATTTAAAGTTCACAAATCATGTTTTAAAAAGGCACATTTGAACCCATTCCGTCATTATTCAGTCGCTGTTCGAGCTCTCTTTGCTTGCTTCTTGTAGTCAATCGATGAGGTGTCTCTTGTCACAGTCCAACAGTAATCAGCAAGCATTGAAGGGCTCCAATTGCCTTGATACCTTGTCTCCATAGCAACAATGTCCTGGTGAAATCGTTCACCATGCTCATCACTGACTGCTCCACAGTTTGACATAAAGAAATCCAGATGAGAATCCAGAAAATGAATTTTCAGACATGTTGCAGCCAAGACTCTTATACTTCAGGAGATTTTCTACAATTTCATTGTAATTATCAGATCTGTTGTTTCCAAGAAAATTGTCCCCCACTGACTTAAATGCTACCCATGCTGCTTTTTCCTTGCCATGCAACACGCAAAGAAACTCGTCATCATGAAGTTTTCGAATTTGCGGACTAACAAATACTCCCTCTCTTACTTTAGCTTCACTCAGTCTTGGAAATTTTCTGATGAGGTATTTGAAAGCCTCATCTGTTTTTTCCATTGCCTTGACAAAGTTTTTCATGAGACCCAGCTTAATGTGCAAGAGTGGCAACAAAATCTTGCTGGTGTCGACAAGTGCTGGGTTCTCAACGATCTTACTGCCAGGCTGCAATGACTGCCTGATTGGCCAATGTCTTCTGATGTAATGGTCACTTCGTGCACGGCTATCCCACTCACAGAGAAAGCAACAGTACTTGGTGTATCCACCCTGTAGTCCAAGCAAAAGAGCGACCACTTTTAAGTCACCGCAAAGTGACCAATGATGATGATCGTAGTTTATACACTTCAAAAGCTGCTTAATGTTTTCATAAGTTTCTTTCATATTGTCATGAAATATTCTAATCCACATATATAAATTATTAGGTAAATATGAAGCCTAACAAATAAAATTAATAAAGAGAAGAGCAATGGTAAAATGACAGTGCTGTCACAAGGAATGTACTCGAAATCCCCCTTGTTTTCTGCTTCGTCTGCAAATTGTAACGCTTTCACGTTGATATAAAAGCTTACTGTATTAGTACCCGCCTTCTTCAATGAAACGTGTGCTGCATTTCTAAGAAAAACATTGAGAGACTGCGTAATGACCTAAATTAATCCTAACATTAATTATATTACGTTACCAAAACGAACGAACAGATGGACAAAAGGATGGCGAGAGGGGAGGGCTGGAAATCAGGAACGCATGCAACACGCGACGCGCGATATACAAATGCTGGCATCACGCGTGTAAGTCTACAAGCACTAACTTTTTCAGACGGACAGTGATAAAATACACTACCCTTTCCCAGAGTTAGGTTTATAAATCATAACAGACTCTTATTAGAAAAGATAACAATAGATGGGTTTACGTTTGAACACATAACAGTACCCAGACAGCACATCTTCGAAACAGGAGGTAGAAGAAATTGCATATTTTGAACGCAGCCACGTAGCTCCTTTAAATTAGTATTTTTGGGTTCCTTAGGGCTTGCTGACAAATAATATGTAAAACGTTACGCAAATAGTCCAGGAATTAATAAATTATACCCAAAATAAAATATTGGGGGTGCCTGACAGCATAAAATCATTTCTGCTCATAAGATTTTTTTTTTAACGTGTTTGAAAAAAATTTACGTTACAGAAATAGCCTACCATGTAAACTCCAAATTGATTGGAGCGCAACAAATGAAAGCCTAACCACGATTGGTCGGGCTATAAATACTATCTTGGTTGTTAGGGGAAACGGGGAAAGGTAACATTTTTTCAAACACTTGTCGAAACGTGGCTCATTGGCCAGTCTCGCTGATATACACGCTTGGGAGCGTTAGTTCGAAACCACTTGTTTAAAATAGCTTGATAAAGCATCAGTGCGTTGAAGCCAGCATATATTTGGCTAAATTAAAAGCCTGGAAGATAAGCAGAAGGAAATTTGTGCCAGTTTGTGCCAGAATTCATTGCTAATCAACGTATCTGTGTTATTCGTATGAATTGTGGTAAGCTTGAACCATTTAATATCTTTTAATGAAAATTGAATGTGAATTGTTGATTTATGCCTGTATATATATGTGTAGTTCAGGGGCAAACGTGAGGTAAAGCCTAAAATGCTCCAGCCTGAACAGAGGGTGTCGGAGAGAAGTAAAACGGCATGGAATGGCCAAACAGTACACTGACACCTGGATGATTGACTAGAAAGAAATAATGCTGGAAGTGCAGAGGCGTAGTGACCATTAAGGAGGGTAATGCTGGTATAAAGTATTTCAGATGAAGCTGACTGTTGGCCTAACGCTCTGAACGCAATGTTTGTGCTGTATTGTGATCAGTGTAAAAGAGAATATAAATTAGTTATGAAGTAGAAGGTACATCCTTCTTGATTTCAGGGACAGTGGTCTTGATGGTACTGAGCAGCATCTGGTCAGAGATTTGCTGAATCCAGTGTCGGACAGCATACTCCTTGGTCCTTTTAGCTATCAGTGAGGTGTCTCCAGAGCCCAGAAGAGAATTCGAGCAGAGGAGTCCTCTCCTGCCGCCATCACTCAAGATAAGCAGAGTTGGCCAGCTGAGCTCAACATTATGTCCCCTCATCTTGAAATAACTTTATAAAAATACCATTCAGAGGGGAATTTACTTGTCTTAAAATCAGGAACTGTGAACATCTCCAATAATAGTCCCTAAAGACAAACTATTGAAGTCATGATGACAAATACCAACAGAGCTTGAACAAAACAAAACCAGTATTACCTCATTTTACTACTACACAACTGACACACATAGAACATTTGTAATAATATATGTCACTACAATATTCATATTAAATACATTCTGTACATAACTTGTAATTTAAATTGATTGTGATTCCTGATTCCCTTGTAGTTGAATCAGGACACATATTCATTCATGCCAGTAATGAATACATATTGTTATTTGAAAGTTATCAGTGCCTCCTTTAAGATATTCTCATAGAGTGTTATATGTATGTGAGTGTCACAGTGTTGTCAAGAGTAGTGGATTACATTAAATTGTTTATCTGTCTGTTGTTGTGACTTACACTTCACCATACACATACCCTAGACACATAACGTAGCATCACACTATTCCAGAATAATTCTGACTGAGATAAAGAGATATGTGGTAGCAAGTAAGGTTATCTATAATACACTACTTTTAATAGATATAGATACCTTCACAGCTGATCTCAGTCAGTACACTAAGTCCCCTATAAATATTTATAACATCCCACTTCACCACATATATTGGGGGCTCGTCCGGGATTTTGAATCTTTCACTATTAAAAATATTGGGGGGTAATTCACTTCAGGGAATATAAGAATTAAAAGGTATCCTTGGGTGGAATTAAATAAGGTTGAGCTCACGGTGCCTGTGTTGTCCATTAGAGATTGAATTGTTGGTTAAACATTGTATAAATTTACATAATAGACAATGGCGGACCTGGCCAAATTTCGATCTGCTGCGGTTCAGACTGCAAAAGAGTTAGGATTAGATGGGCAAGTTATGGTTGCCTATGTCACAACGGAATGTGACAAATTTATTGAACGCGAAGAAAGAAGATTAGAAAAAGAAGCCGAAAGAAGGTTAGAGGCTGAAAGGGAAATTAAGAAGTTACAATTTGAAGCTGAGGCTGAGACTAAGAGGTTGCAAGCTGAGGCTGAGACTAAGAGGTTGCAGATTGAGGCTGACAAAGAGGCTAAAGCATTGGAAGCCGAGGAAAGAAGACAAGCTGCAGAAAGAGAAGAGAAGAAATTAGCTGCAGAAAGAGAAGAGAAGAGATTAGCTGCAGAGAGGGAAGCAGAAAAGGAGGAGGAGAAGAGATTACAAAGGGAACATGAGTTACGACTAAGGGAGTTTGAGTTTCAAGGCCATGCTCCTGAAAATGGTGCCAGTCCCTTTGCCTCTGATGCTACGGTTACTCAGGGAGCCTCGACCTCAGCTATGAACTTTCATTTAGATCATTTTGTTGAGAAAGACGATGATATTGAGAGCTATATAAATAGGTACGAACTATTAGCTACCACGTATGGGTTAGAGAGAGAAAGGTGGAGCTTAAAGTTATCTGAGGGACTTCGTGGGGCAGCTTATGAAGTTTTTGCAAAAATGAGCAGAGGTGATCAGGAAAATTATGACATGCTAAAGCAGGCTCTTTTGTTAAGGTATGAAAAGAATGCAGAGTTTTACAGGAAAAAATTTAGGAATGCTAAACTACTGTCAGGTGAAACCTATCACCAGTTCTCTGCACGAATCGAGACATACTTGGAGAAATGGACTTCTCTGGGGAAAACCCAAGATCTTAAGGAAATGGTCCTTATAGAGCAACTAAGAGAGTCCATGGCTCCAGACCTGAGAAAGTTTCTCATGGAACAAGGTGCAGAGAGGCTGGGTGAGTTGCTAAATGTTGCTGAAAGGTATCAAGCAGCTCAAGCAGAGGTAACAGGTAATAAAAAGAAACAGGTGGACAACTTTAGGGCACCACAGAATTTTAATAAATTTGATCCTAAGGATCAAAATAAAGGTAAGCACCAATTTGATAGGCCACGGTATGAAAATAAAAATAAATTCCCACAATTCGATGAAAGGAAATATGATGAAAGAAAATCTTTCAACCAAGGAAAAAGGTGGTGTAAGAATTGTCAGATGGACAATCATGACACTGACCGTTGCAGAAGGAAACCTGTGTATATGGCAACCCTTCAGGTCAGGTCGACCTCAAGACAGGAGGAGGATATTATGTTAGATACCACTCCAGAAGAGATGAGGAAGGCACAGGCTGGGGATAAAACACTCAAGCCTTGTTTCAGAAAATTGTCAACTTGTCATACAACTCCAGGCAAGGGAGATTTTTACATGAAAAACAAGTTGATGTATAGGAAGACTGGAACTAGATCCCATGGTCACGGACAGCTGGTTCTTCCAAAGAGATATAGGACAGACTTAATAAGGAGTCTACATGTGAAACCAGATGGGGACCATGAGAAAATAGGTACCATCATTCAAAAGGTGGCTCACAATTATTATTGGCCCAAAGCAAGATGGGACATTGAGAATTTTGTAGAAAGGTGTAGCATAGCACATGAGGGAACACCCACAAGTGGGAACATGGATCAGGACCTGGACACGCCATGGGGCAAAATCAGGCCTAACAATAAAAGGAAAAATAAATTTGATAAAGTGGACCAAATGGAATGGGAAGCCCCTTTTCACGGACAAGCTTCACTTAACTGTTTTACAATGGCCACTATGCGGAGAGTGCAAAAAGATGTCTTACCCCAGGATAAGCCGACAATCCCTCAATCGGACTTAAACCAACTGGAGGAAGAAGATGTAGGGAGGAAATCTCTCATCAAGAATTTTAGGTGGGGAGACAGCCCCAAGAGAAAAATTGGTAGCGGTCGTTTTGTGCATGAAAATTCTGGGAAGAAAAATCATCACTATAAAGCTTCGAGTGGAAGAGACCATACCGGTGCATGGACAAATAGGTCCACACAATTAAAGGTCCATATGTAGCTTTGTTAAGAACGTGGACTGATGAAAAGGCAGAGGAAAACATTACATCTTCATACCAATATGTGAATGAGCTGACCACTCGGTTAAAAACTGGCTGGAAACTTGCCAATGAAAATTTGAAACAAGCCAGGAAGAAACATGCTGCCTATTATAACAGGAAGGCGAAAGACAGAAATTTGGCTGTGGGAGAGAAAGTACTGCTTCTTTTGCCTGGGAGTCAGAATAAGTTACAAATTGGATGGCAGGGTCCATATACAGTTCTAGAGAAGGTGTCTAGAACAAGTTGTGGGATAGGTGGGAAGGGGAAAGAAAAAATCTATCATGTGGATCTCCTGGGGAAATATTTGGAGAGAGAACATCAGGAAGAGACACACTTGTTGACCTTGTCCATCGCCATGGAGATGAAAAAGGAACCACTTTCATCATTTGAATATCCATTACACCCCTGTGAGACAGCAGCACAGGTGAAAATCAGTACACATTTAACGAAAACTCAGAAAGAGAGAGTGCAACAGGTTCTAAATAATCATGCAGAGGTGTTAACAGACCGACCAGGGCATACAAACCTATTGGAATATGATATGAAACTCATAGACTCCACACCTGTCTGTATGAAACCATATTCGATTCCGTTTGCTAAGGAAAAAGCTTTGAAGGAAGAGATAGACTATCTATTGAAGGAAGGAATTATTTCGCACAGTGAGTCTTCGTATAGTTCCGGTGTTGTACTCTTAAGGAAGCCCTCTGGAGAACATAGACTCTATATAGATTACAGGAGACTGAATGCTATTACAGAAGGACAGGTGGATCCATTGCCGGATACAAATCAGCTGTTTGCCAGGCTAAATAAAGCTAAATATTTCTCAAAAGTGGATCTGAGTAAAGGATACTATCAGATTCCAGTAAAGCCTGAGGTTAGACCATACCTAGCTTTTAGTACCTCAGAAGGACACTATGAGTTTAATAGATTGCCATTTGGATTGAAGAATGCGCCTAGTGTCTTCTCTAGAATGATGAGAAAATTATTGGATCCTCTGAATAATCCCTGTATAACAAATTTTATGGATGATATCCTTATAGCAACAGAAACATTTGAGGAACACATTGACTCTCTGAACATGCTGTTTGATCGACTTAGGGAGGCAAATTTAACAGCCCGACCAACCAAATGTTGCGTTGGATGTAAAGAATTGGAATTTTTGGGACACACAGTTTATCAGGGAAACATGACCCCTGACCCAAAGAATTTAGAGAAACTACAGAAAGCCCCGAGACCACAAACCAAGAAGGACGTGAGATCCTTTGTCTCATTATGTGGTTTCTACCAGAAGTATATCAAAAACTTTAATTCCATATGTGCACCTTTAACGGAATTGACACGTAAAGGACTTCCAGATCGCATTACATGGACACCACAATGTGAAATGACTTACCAAGAATTGAAGGAAAAGCTCACAAGTAAACCCATTTTGAAATTACCTGACTTAAGTCAAGAATTCATAGTAAGGACGGATGCAAGTAATATTGGGTTAGGTGCAACTTTACTACAGAAATCAGATGCATTGGATGGGGAATTAAGCCCAGTGGCATATGCTAGCAGAAAGTTGAATAAAGCTGAAATCAACTACTCAACTAGCGAAAAAGAATGTCTTGCAGTAATATGGGCAATAAAGAAATTCAATATTTATCTATATGGGAAGGCATTTAAGTTGCAAACTGACCACAAACCTTTATCGTTTTTAGCACAGGCTAAGCATGAGAACTCTAGGTTACTCCGATGGTCTTTGCTTCTGGCTCCATATAATTTTAGCATTGAATATATATCTGGAAAAACCAATCTGGGAGCGGATTTTTTAAGCCGCCATCCGTGTGATGAGAATCACCGTAAACCCCAGAAATAATAATAAATTTCTCTATGTGTATATGGAATAAAGGACTGACATATAATGTCTGTTTTAAGAGGGGAGGTGTCATGAAATATTCTAATCCACATATATAAATTATTAGGTAAATATGAAGCCTAACAAATAAAATTAATAAAGAGAAGAGCAATGGTAAAATGACAGTGCTGTCACAAGGAATGTACTCGAAATCCCCCTTGTTTTCTGCTTCGTCTGCAAATTGTAACGCTTTCACGTTGATATAAAAGCTTACTGTATTAGTACCCGCCTTCTTCAATGAAACGTGTGCTGCATTTCTAAGAAAAACATTGAGAGACTGCGTAATGACCTAAATTAATCCTAACATTAATTATATTACGTTACCAAAACGAACGAACAGATGGACAAAAGGATGGCGAGAGGGGAGGGCTGGAAATCAGGAACGCATGCAACACGCGACGCGCGATATACAAATGCTGGCATCACGCGTGTAAGTCTACAAGCACTAACTTTTTCAGACGGACAGTGATAAAATACACTACCCTTTCCCAGAGTTAGGTTTATAAATCATAACAGACTCTTATTAGAAAAGATAACAATAGATGGGTTTACGTTTGAACACATAACAGTACCCAGACAGCACATCTTCCAAACAGGAGGTAGAAGAAATTGCATATTTTTGAACGCAGCCACGTAGCTCCTTTAAATTAGTATTTTTGGGTTCCTTAGGGCTTGCTGACAAATAATATGTAAAACGTTACGCAAATAGTCCAGGAATTAATAAATTATACCCAAAATAAAATATTGGGGGTGCCTGACAGCATAAAATCATTTCTGCTCATAAGATTTTTTTTTTAACGTGTTTGAAAAAAATTTACGTTACAGAAATAGCCTACCATGTAAACTCCAAATTGATTGGAGCGCAACAAATGAAAGCCTAACCACGATTGGTCGGGCTATAAATACTATCTTGGTTGTTAGGGGAAACGGGGAAAGGTAACATTTTTTCAAACACTTGTCGAAACGTGGCTCATTGGCCAGTCTCGCTGATATACACACTTGGGAGCGTTAGTTCGAAACCACTTGTTTAAAATAGCTTGATAAAGCATCAGTGCGTTGAAGCCAGCATATATTTGGCTAAATTAAAAGCCTGGAAGATAAGCAGAAGGAAATTTGTGCCAGTTTGTGCCAGAATTCATTGCTAATCAACGTATCTGTGTTATTCGTATGAATTGTGGTAAGCTTGAACCATTTAATATCTTTTAATGAAAATTGAATGTGAATTGTTGATTTATGCCTGTATATATATGTGTAGTTCAGGGGCAAACGTGAGGTAAAGCCTAAAATGCTCCAGCCTGAACAGAGGGTGTCGGAGAGAAGTAAAACGGCATGGAATGGCCAAACAGTACACTGACACCTGGATGATTGACTAGAAAGAAATAATGCTGGAAGTGCAGAGGCGTAGTGACCATTAAGGAGGGTAATGCTGGTATAAAGTATTTCAGATGAAGCTGACTGTTGGCCTAACGCTCTGAACGCAATGTTTGTGCTGTATTGTGATCAGTGTAAAAGAGAATATAAATTAGTTATGAAGTAGAAGGTACATCCTTCTTGATTTCAGGGACAGTGGTCTTGATGGTACTGAGCAGCATCTGGTCAGAGATTTGCTGAATCCAGTGTCGGACAGCATACTCCTTGGTCCTTTTAGCTATCAGTGAGGTGTCTCCAGAGCCCAGAAGAGAATTCGAGCAGAGGAGTCCTCTCCTGCCGCCATCACTCAAGATAAGCAGAGTTGGCCAGCTGAGCTCAACATTATGTCCCCTCATCTTGAAATAACTTTATAAAAATACCATTCAGAGGGGAATTTACTTGTCTTAAAATCAGGAACTGTGAACATCTCCAATAATAGTCCCTAAAGACAAACTATTGAAGTCATGATGACAAATACCAACAGAGCTTGAACAAAACAAAACCAGTATTACCTCATTTTACTACTACACAACTGACACACATAGAACATTTGTAATAATATATGTCACTACAATATTCATATTAAATACATTCTGTACATAACTTGTAATTTAAATTGATTGTGATTCCTGATTCCCTTGTAGTTGAATCAGGACACATATTCATTCATGCCAGTAATGAATACATATTGTTATTTGAAAGTTATCAGTGCCTCCTTTAAGATATTCTCATAGAGTGTTATATGTATGTGAGTGTCACAGTGTTGTCAAGAGTAGTGGATTACATTAAATTGTTTATCTGTCTGTTGTTGTGACTTACACTTCACCATACACATACCCTAGACACATAACGTAGCATCACACTATTCCAGAATAATTCTGACTGAGATAAAGAGATATGTGGTAGCAAGTAAGGTTATCTATAATACACTACTTTTAATAGATATAGATACCTTCACAGCTGATCTCAGTCAGTACACTAAGTCCCCTATAAATATTTATAACATCCCACTTCACCACATATATTGGGGGCTCGTCCGGGATTTTGAATCTTTCACTATTAAAAATATTGGGGGGTAATTCACTTCAGGGAATATAAGAATTAAAAGGTATCCTTGGGTGGAATTAAATAAGGTTGAGCTCACGGTGCCTGTGTTGTCCATTAGAGATTGAATTGTTGGTTAAACATTGTATAAATTTACATAATAGACAATGGCGGACCTGGCCAAATTTCGATCTGCTGCGGTTCAGACTGCAAAAGAGTTAGGATTAGATGGGCAAGTTATGGTTGCCTATGTCACAACAGAATGTGACAAATTTATTGAACGCGAAGAAAGAAGATTAGAAAAAGAAGCCGAAAGAAGGTTAGAGGCTGAAAGGGAAATTAAGAAGTTACAATTTGAAGCTGAGGCTGAGACTAAGAGGTTGCAAGCTGAGGCTGAGACTAAGAGGTTGCAGATTGAGGCTGACAAAGAGGCTAAAGCATGGAAGCCGAGGAAAGAAGACAAGCTGCAGAAAGAGAAGAGAAGAAATTAGCTGCAGAAAGAGAAGAGAAGAGATTAGCTGCAGAGAGGGAAGCAGAAAAGGAGGAGAAGAGATTACAAAGGGAACATGAGTTACGACTAAGGGAGTTTGAGTTTCAAGGCCATGCTCCTGAAAATGGTGCCAGTCCCTTTGCCTCTGATGCTACGGTTACTCAGGGAGCCTCACCCTCAGCTATGAACTTTCATTTAGATCATTTTGTTGAGAAAGACGATGATATTGAGAGCTATATAAATAGGTACGAACTATTAGCTACCACGTATGGGTTAGAGAGAGAAAGGTGGAGCTTAAAGTTATCTCAGGGACTTCGTGGGGCAGCTTATGAAGTTTTTGCAAAAATGAGCAGAGGTGATCAGGAAAATTATGACATGCTAAAGCAGGCTCTTTTGTTAAGGTATGAAAAGAATGCAGAGTTTTACAGGAAAAAATTTAGGAATGCTAAACTACTGTCAGGTGAAACCTATCACCAGTTCTCTGCACGAATCGAGACATACTTGGAGAAATGGACTTCTCTGGGGAAAACCCAAGATCTTAAGGAAATGGTCCTTATAGAGCAACTAAGAGAGTCCATGGCTCCAGACCTGAGAAAGTTTCTCATGGAACAAGGTGCAGAGAGGCTGGGTGAGTTGCTAAATGTTGCTGAAAGGTATCAAGCAGCTCAAGCAGAGGTAACAGGTAATAAAAAGAAACAGGTGGACAACTTTAGGGCACCACAGAATTTTAATAAATTTGATCCTAAGGATCAAAATAAAGGTAAGCACCAATTTGATAGGCCACGGTATGAAAATAAAAATAAAGTCCCACAATTCGATGAAAGGAAATATGATGAAAGAAAATCTTTCAACCAAGGAAAAAGGTGGTGTAAGAATTGTCAGATGGACAATCATGACACTGACCGTTGCAGAAGGAAACCTGTGTATATGGCAACCCTTCAGGTCAGGTCGACCTCAAGACAGGAGGAGGATATTATGTTAGATACCACTCCAGAAGAGATGAGGAAGGCACAGGCTGGGGATAAAACACTCAAGCCTTGTTTCAGAAAATTGTCAACTTGTCATACAACTCCAGGCAAGGGAGATTTTTACATGAAAAACAAGTTGATGTATAGGAAGACTGGAACTAGATCCCATGGTCACGGACAGCTGGTTCTTCCAAAGAGATATAGGACAGACTTAATAAGGAGTCTACATGTGAAACCAGATGGGGACCATGAGAAAATAGGTACCATCATTCAAAAGGTGGCTCACAATTATTATTGGCCCAAAGCAAGATGGGACATTGAGAATTTTGTAGAAAGGTGTAGCATAGCACATGAGGGAACACCCACAAGTGGGAGAACATGGATCAGGACCTGGACACGCCATGGGGCAAAATCAGGCCTGACAATAAAAGGAAAAATAAATTTGATAAAGTGGACCAAATGGAATGGGAAGCCCCTTTTCACGGACAAGCTTCACTTAACTGTTTTACAATGGCCACTATGCGGAGAGTGCAAAAAGATGTCTTACCCCAGGATAAGCCGAAAATCCCTCAATCGGACTTAAACAAACTGGAGGAAGAGGATGTAGAGAGGAAATCTCTCATCAAGAATTTTAGGTGGGGAGAAAGCCCCAAAAGAAAAATTGGTAGCGGTCGTTTTGTGAATGATAATTCTGGGAGGAAAAATCATCACTATAAAGCTTCGAGTGGAAGAGACCATACCGGTGCATGGACAAATAGTTCCACACAATTAAAGGTCCATATGTAGCTTTGTTAAGAACGTGGACTGATGAAAAGGCAGAGGAAAACATTACATCTTCATACCAATATGTGAATGAGCTGACCACTCGGTTGAAAACTGGCTGGAAACTTGCCAATGAAAATTTGAAACAAGCCAGGAAGAAACATGCTGCCTATTATAACAGGAAGGCGAAAGACAGAAATTTGGCTGTGGGAGAGAAAGTACTGCTTCTTTTGCCCGGGAGTCAGAATAAGTTACAAATTGGATGGCAGGGTCCATATACAGTTCTAGAGAAGGTGTCTAGAACAAGTTATAAGATAGATAAGAAGGGGAAAGAAAAAATCTATCATGTGAATCTCCTGAAGAAATATTTGGAAAGAGAACATCAGGAAGAGACACACTTGTTGACCTTGTCCATCGCCATGGAGATGAAAAAGGAACCACTTTCATCATTTGAATATCCATTACACCCCTGTGAGACAGCAGCACAGGTGAAAATCAGTACACATTTAACGAAAACTCAGAAAGAGAGAGTGCAACAGGTTCTAAATAATCATGCAGAGGTGTTAACAGACCGACCAGGGCATACAAACCTATTGGAATATGATATGAAACTCATAGACTCCACACCTGTCTGTATGAAACCATATTCGATTCCGTTTGCTAAGGAAAAAGCTTTGAAGGAAGAGATAGACTATCTATTGAAGGAAGGAATTATTTCGCACAGTGAGTCTTCGTATAGTTCCGGTGTTGTACTCTTAAGGAAGCCCTCTGGAGAACATAGACTCTATATAGATTACAGGAGACTGAATGCTATTACAGAAGGACAGGTGGATCCATTGCCGGATACAAATCAGCTGTTTGCCAGGCTAAATAAAGCTAAATATTTCTCAAAAGTGGATCTGAGTAAAGGATACTATCAGATTCCAGTAAAGCCTGAGGTTAGACCATACCTAGCTTTTAGTACCTCAGAAGGACACTATGAGTTCAATAGATTGCCATTTGGATTGAAGAATGCGCCTAGTGTCTTCTCTAGAATGATGAGAAAATTATTGGATCCTCTGAATAATCCCTGTATAACAAATTTTATGGATGATATCCTTATAGCAACAGAAACATTTGAGGAACACATTGACTCTCTGAACATGCTGTTTGATCGACTTAGGGAGGCAAATTTAACAGCCCGACCAACCAAATGTTGCGTTGGATGTAAAGAATTGGAATTTTGGGACACACAGTTTATCAGGGAAACATGACCCCTGACCCAAAGAATTTAGAGAAACTACAGAAAGCCCCGAGACCACAAACCAAGAAGGACGTGAGATCCTTTGTCTCATTATGTGGTTTCTACCAGAAGTATATCAAAAACTTTAATTCCATATGTGCACCTTTAACGGAATTGACACGTAAAGGACTTCCAGATCGCATTACATGGACACCACAATGTGAAATGACTTACCAAGAATTGAAGGAAAAGCTCACAAGTAAACCCATTTTGAAATTACCTGACTTAAGTCAAGAATTCATAGTAAGGACGGATGCAAGTAATATTGGGTTAGGTGCAACTTTACTACAGAAATCAGATGCATTGGATGGGGAATTAAGCCCAGTGGCATATGCTAGCAGAAAGTTGAATAAAGCTGAAATCAACTACTCAACAAGCGAAAAAGAATGTCTTGCAGTAATATGGGCAATAAAGAAATTCAATATTTATCTATATGGGAAGGCATTTAAGTTGCAAACTGACCACAAACCTTTATCGTTTTTAGCACAGGCTAAGCATGAGAACTCTAGGTTACTCCGATGGTCTTTGCTTCTGGCTCCATATAATTTTAGCATTGAATATATATCTGGAAAAACCAATCTGGGAGCGGATTTTTTAAGCCGCCATCCGTGTGATGAGAATCACCGTAAACCCCAGAAATAATAATAAATTTCTCTATGTGTATATAGAATAAAGGACTGACATATAATGTCTGTTTTAAGAGGGGAGGTGTCATGAAATATTCTAATCCACATATATAAATTATTAGGTAAATATGAAGCCTAACAAATAAAATTAATAAGAGAAGAGCAATGGTAAAATGACAGTGCTGTCACAAGGAATGTACTCGAAATCCCCCTTGTTTTCTGCTTCGTCTGCAAATTGTAACGCTTTCACGTTGATATAAAAGCTTACTGTATTATTACCCGCCTTCTTCACTGAAACGTGTGCTGCATTTCTAAGAAAAACATTGAGAGAC